>ML777016.1:926714-945613 GCA_009831015.1 Picea engelmannii | reverse complement strand
TGGGATCCATTGGTGGCTTTCGTTTCTGACCAGCATAGTAATAAGAAATGTAAAAGAAAAATTGATACAATGGAAAATAACGACATTGACTACCTCATAAGAAAAGACCCAGTGACATGTACTCAATACTATAGACATAGAATAAATGCTTCGAGACAATTTATATGCCATGATGAAACATTTTTTGAAAAAAGGTCAGACTACTTTTTTGTGATTGAATTCTAGAATAGGGGAAATGAGCATGACCACGCACTGTTATGGATAGAGGGTGCATCGGTCCATGGAGTTGATAACAATTCAGAGATCGAACAATTTGTGGATAAATACATAACATGCAATATAGATCATTTGGAACAAGACCTTGTCAAAGTCCATAGACATTACCATACAAGAAGTTGTAGAAAATGAAAAAATATCGCATTGCAGATACAACTTTCCCATTCCGCCAATGAGAGCTACAAGAATCATAGAACCAGTTATTTTAGAGGACAATGTTGTTGTTGAGAAATATAAATCCTTGTTTGCATTTCTAGAACAAGACGGATTTGACGAAATGATGAGCTTTGATGCCTTCTTGACACAGGTAAATCTATCAGAAGATGACTACATCCAAGCCATACAAATAACGCTTAGGCAACCAACACTTTTCCTTAAACGAAATCTCTCCCATATTTGGAACAATAGTTTCTCCAAGGACATGCCAGTTATGTGGAAAGCAAATATAGATGCACAATACATGCTAAATGCATATGCTGCAACATCCTACTGCACCTCGTAAATGACGAAGATTGACAAATCTATGACATTTGCATTCAGAAAAATATGCAAAGAACATGAAAGAAGTCATATTGATTCCATACAAATGATACGCACCCTTGTAACACATTTCTTAATCTTTAACAAATGTCTGCTTAGAAAGCAGTTCACGTTGCCCTTTCTTTGCCCCTCACTTGTAGTTCAAGAAAATGTGTCTTCATAAACACATATCCACTTGAAAAGCGCACATTTATGCTTAAACCACCAGTTTTGCTGCAACAAGAACCTGAAAATTCAGAGGACTTCATATGTTTCTCTATTATTGATTATTACATCCAGCATCCATCTCCTATTAGGCATATCTGCTTAGCATAATTCGTATCGCATTACAAAAAAAATTGTACACCCATATCAAAAAAAAAAAAACCCTCTGTTATACGGTTTGTCAAATACAATAAACATTGTGACTATGAAAAATATTGTAGAGAAAAATTGTTGTTGTACGTTCCGTTCCATGAACACAAAGAGACATTAATACATAACTTCTCTACATGGGAGGCTGCATATGTTGCCTTTGAGACTATAGTGCATATCAATGAAGCTAGATTTACCTACAATGTTAATCCAACATGGGGCGATCTAGAAGTTGCACTTAATGACCTAGAAAACCCTAGCGATCATGATGAGACATTCAAAAACCCAAAAACAACCAAAACTCCTTCCGAGTCCTATGAATTACAAGCGAATTTTCCTCGTCCTCCAGCAGTTGAAAGTGAAAAACGTATCAACCTTGGTTTTCAAGTTACAAAACATCATTTCCTGATTGAAAATAATGAATACCACAGAATAAGACATATGTTGAATCGTGAACAACAAAAAATTGTAAAGGACATTTCCCTTAAAAAATGGTTGAACATGAACAGTCATGTGCACATGTTCCTTACAGGCGGAGCAGGAACATGAAAGACATTCACAGCTAAAGCATTGTTTCAATTTCTTATACGAATCTATGATTCAAACAATTTCTCTGATCCTATGAAACCAAAGGGCCTAATAGTTTCATACACAGGAAAAGATGCATACAATGATGGTGGAACAACAGTCCACTCTGCATTTTTAATGCCTTTTAACAAGTCACAGTTTCTTCCACTTAGCAAGGAAATGTTGGATACATTATCTAAACTTTACGAGGAACTCCAACTTGTCTTTATAGATGAAGCATCTTTGATTGGCAGTCGGTTCTTGTATTCCATTGACAGTCGGCTAAGAAGCATAAAACATGTGCAGACCAAATACTTTGGAAACATTGACATGATCTTCTGTGGCGATCTTTACCAGGCACAACCCATCCAAGATTCTTTGATATTTGAACAACCTATCGTTAACATGGAAACAGTAACCCATGACTTCTGGAGAGACAATATTAAATGCTTTGAGTTGCATACTACAATGTGCAAGACAGATGAAACATTCATTGCAATTATGAATAGAATGTGCACAAACAACCAAACATATGATGACTTGACCTATATCAATTTGAGGTGCTTATGGCCTACACCAATAGATCCAACGTTCCCTTACCTGTTATACAGAAATAAGGATGTTGCAAAGCATAATAGCCGCATGTTGTCGCTCATGCCTGGCGATGATATCATCATCAATTCGATTGACTTGGAAGAAGACAATCATGGAAATGCCCCACGTCATGAACATTCAGTCACTTTACCTTTGCACCTTGCACTAAAATTAGAAATTCTAGTTGAAATATATGCCTGTAACTATGATTCACAGGATGGCTTGTTGAATGGTGCAGATGGAATACTGAAAGGCTATACAAAGACAGAAAAAGTAGATTTCCTTTAGATTAAGTTCCATGAATCGCATATAGGCAAGCGAAAAGCAAGCAAGTTGTCTTATCTATATAATTCAAACACTGCAAATTTTGTGAATATCAAAGCCAGTATCGACATCAACAAAGACAGGTCGACTGAAGATTCGCAAACAATTTCCAATTAAGCTTGCATGTGCACGTACAGTCCACAGATCACAAGGACTAACACTTGATAATGTTGCATTTCAGCCTACTGGAATTTGGATACATGGACTTGTATACACAACACTCTCCTTGTCAGAAGCATAGAGTCCTTGTATTTACTAAGTCCTCTAACAAAATATAACTTCAAAGTGAAACATAAAGTTGATATTGAGATGGAACGACTTAGGACCACTGCAAAATGGCAACTGCATTATAATTACCAATCCATACAAACAAATTCATCTGTATCAATTCTCACTCTTAACACGCGCAGCTTAAATGCACACATGGATGATATATTGAATGACTATGATTTAATGAAATCTGATATTCTGTGCTTGTAGGAAACACACATGGCATTATGCATGCAAAACAAACAATTCCCAAATCACAATTGCATATCAAGTTACATTACACATGGGGTGATGATACTGGTGAAAAAACATGTACCAATTTTGGACCACATACATATCGAAGAAAAGAATGTTSAACTGGTGCTTGCCAAAAAAAWTTCCMATGGAACAGAAGTTGCAATACTAAATHTGTACRCTKCTCCCCATGCAACATTMTCCAACATAGTAAATGTTATTTCCAATGCATTGGACCATTTCCATCTGAAYGGATCCATTGTACTTGTAGGAGACTTCAATATTGACATGCTACAAAATACTGACAGAACAAAAGAATTACAAAACTACATGTGCAAATACAGTCCGCGCTTTCTTCTGAACAACACAAGCCATCTACAAAACGCACTTATTGACCATGTCTGGTCCAATGTTCCCATTTCTCAATACAGTATGTTTGTCTTAGACACATATTGGTCTAATCACGATACAATTGGTATTGCACTTGAATTATGACATATACATCAAACTTATTGCAAACTCACATTTCTATGTTTCAAAGCATATCTATATCCCTGATTTCTACACATAGCGTTCTGGTGAGCATACAGACGATATTCTACTCTAATTATAAAATATACATTGTGCAAAAAAAGAAAAAATAAGGTACATCCTCAAAAAAACTATTTGTGACTCTATTCATCTTATTCAATTTTTTTTTTGTATATGTACATAGTAGTTGTCTTTTTCTTAACATCTGAGCTTATGTTCATATCGCTTTTGTTTTGTACTTTTGTTGATAGAAACAGAAAGGAAAACTAGAAGGCGCAAAGAACTCCTACCTAGATATGTACACAAATCAATGCAAAGGTGCATTCTTTTTCTACTTGTGTTCCATAGTAAATAGTTTTTCCTTTACTTTCTCTGAATTTGTCAAACTTGTTTGCAGGTATTTTTTTTTTTTAATTCTTTTTCTTGTGCTGAGAAACCGCTATGCTGCACATCCGCCATCCAACAAAACTGCAATGTTGAGACAGCCAGCCCGCAAGTCCATTTCTCAATATGTATATCGCCCAACTATAATTGGTATTTGCAGGACATAGAACATTAGAGGCATAGTGTGCAGCTCGCAAGTGCATGATCCAAATAAGTGGCTAAGTATGGAATAAGGGATCTTTGCATCATAAGCAATTTGTAGGGAACCAAACAATAGAGGCTCGTTTCTAACCCCGCCAACCCGACAACGCGTGATGCATAAACTGTACATGCTCTATAAATTCGCAGCCACCCGACAAGTCCGCTTTTCAATTTGTATATCGTGGAACTGTATGTGTTATTTGTAAAACACAGAACAATAGAGGCCTATTTTTTGACCCCTCTCGTCCGAGAACCCACAAGTATGGAATGCGATATCGGTACACGATCTACAAAATCTCATGTCCATACTTTATAAAGTCACATATTTACTTTTTCCTCGTTTCTACACACACTGATCTGGTAATGACAGACTTGGTGTTGCACATGAATTATGAAATGGCGAAAATCAGCCCAATGTATAGCCCGCAAATATGTATTGCTTGTTTGTGAGAGCCCACCAGCCCTGGAGTAGAATGTTGAGCCGGTCACCTCGCAAATACGCTTCTCAATTTATTATCATAAGATATTTTCAAGGCACTAAACAATAGAGCATCATTTTTTACCCCGCCAGCCCGAGAACCCACGATCTAGAAACTGTAGATGGTCTATCAAATCTCGGCCAGCCCGCAAGTTCGCTTCTCAATTTGTATATCGTGGAACTTTGTGTGTTACTTGTAGAACACCGAACAATAAAGGCCTTATTTTGAACCCGCCCGCCCGAGAAACCGCAATCCCGAACCATTTACTTTTAGACTTGGCCATTCCTTCCTTGCTTGCTCTTCCCTGTGGCCATTACCTTCACACGTGTGCATAATAAAAAACATTGTTTATATATATGTCTGTGTGTGTGTGTGTGTGTCTTCTTTCTAAATATTTAATGCTAACAGGTCATCGTGCAGCTATTGTCTAAGATGTCATTGATGTGCGCAAGGCTCGAGAAGTTTTTCCATTAATGCAATTTTTGCGAAGCATTTTCTTCTCCCTTCCCAGTTTTAATTTCAAATGCCATGGAATGTCATTCACATGCTGCAAGCTTGCTTCCTTCACGAAACCTCCAATCAATTCCCAGTCTTAATTTCAAATACCATGCAATGTCGTTTGCACGTTGCCAGCTTGGTTCATTCACGAAACCTCCAATCCTTAAATGTTCTTCGTCGTAAACCTCACCTTCGCACTTCTAAGTTTGCAATAACTACGCTTTACTTATAACATGTCACCATACAACACGCATAGATATTGTCATTAATGAGGAGATTTTCCATTCGCACGCATTGAAGCAATTTTTGTGGGGGGTTATATTGTCCCCTCCATTTCTTCATTTCAAGCAGCGTCTGGAGCCAGCCAACCTTTTGATAAACTATTGCCGGCAGCTCCATAGTAGTTTTGTAGAGATACAGTGAACATCTTCCTCAATATCTTCCCATGTAGAAGGACGAAAAAAGAATTGTAGGGGAGGCAGAGCAACCCGAAATTTACCGTCAAAACATGGATCTTGACGTTGATCTGGAAAACATATTCTGCAACCTTGATCAGCCCACACACACAATTCAACATGCCTGCTCAATGGACATGGTTGGTACTGAAATTATTTACGAAGATGAATCCTTTGTATTCTAAAGCGTTGTTTTTTAAATCGAATCAAAAAAATTAATCATTGAAAAAAGAGATGTAAAAATAAGAAAAAAACATCGTTCAGAACTTGACCTTGCCAATATGCACGCATTCAAAATCTCTGAACTTCACATGGAAACCGGAGATGCTCTTCATGATTTCGTTGGAGTCATTGAAGCCAAAAATGCTAGACTAAAGAACCGGATTAGGGAATTAGAGGAAGATTTGTTTCTTATGCCATTGCTTGGCAGTTCCTTAGAAATAGCCATGACTGTGACTACGTGCACCCCTGGAAAAAATCTAAAAGGGTCCTCTAGCCTCCTCGCATCCTGTAGAGGATATGTGGAGAAAAATATAAACAAAATAATAGAACTGATTGCCAAGGCCTGGGAAACATCACAGAATATGGATTCCCTGGGGAGAAGGGCACATAGCTTGCTCCTACTTCTGCAGACAGATTTAAAGAATGAAGAAACTTTCTATGTGCACTCGGTCATCCCTTTCGCCTTTCATGTCAACATCATGCCAGAGACAAGAAGAAGACAACATGATCTCCCATCCAAAAAAAGGCTCACTCAATTAGAAGCATGCTGGAAACAAAAAGTGAAGAACATGTACCTAATCGTTAGTTCCTTCAAAGAAATTGTTAGTTCCTTCATTTTTATTATCCAACAAAATGAAAGGATACAACCTACAACATTCCCATTGTAACTTCCTCTTCTTTTTCTCACAATCTCCTCTCTTAGAATATAATAATCACACCTACACAACCGTAATACAATTCCCTCATAAAAGAGGGTTTCCTTCTAGGGAAAAAAATCCCTAAAAACAACTTCTACCATTAGATCTGCGACCTTATAATGAACGGTCTAGATTGACTACAAAATTACAATATTTTACAAGGAAATTTTTCCCAATATTTCACTTCGAGGGCGTTGCCTCCGAATCCCACTCCAGGGGGGCTACAAATTTTTTTGTCCCCCCTGGACCCCCCTAGCAACAGTTGTGGGGGGGAATCCCCCCCACACCCCCCGTTAGGGAATGGGATCCAAGAACGACTGAAATATACCTCTGAATCATGAAGATAATTAGGCTCCACAACCAACAATCTCCCACTTGGAGACTGATCACAACAACTCCATTGTTGATGTACCTATTGGACTATACTCCACCTTGGACCCGGAAAATTTCTCATCTTCACCTTCATGCTTGAGTACCAACTAAAATTGAGCAGGAACTCAGTTTCGCCTTGGTTACTACCTTTGTTAACATGTCTATAGGATTCTGGCTAGTATGTATATTTTCCAACTTCAAATGTCCATCTTCCAAGATGGATCATATGAAATGGTACCTGAGTTGTATATGTTTATTCTTTGAATGGAAGGTTGATTTCTTTGCAAGATGAATGGAACTCTCAGTATCACAATACAACCTTCTATTCTCCTACGTATTTCCCAAATCCTCCATAAACCTATGTAACCAAATCATTTCTTTACTAGCCTCTATAGAAACAACATACTCTACTTCTATTGTTGAAAGTGAAACAACCTTTTTTAGTTTTGAAATCCAACTTATTGTTGTTCCACCTATAATAAAAACATACCCTATGGTTCTCCTCCTACTATCTTTATCACTTGCCATATATGAATCAACATATCCCTATAGAACAATGTTTGAACCCCAAAACATAATGCATGAGTAGAAGTACCTCTCAAATACCTGAGAATCCACTTCATTGCCTCCCAATGTTCTTTACCTGGATTTTTCATATACCTGCTCACAACTCCCACTGCATGTGCAATATATGGTCTTATGCAAACCATCACGTACATCAAGCTTCCAAATGTTGATGAATAAGGGACCTTGGACATGTATTTTATCTCCTCATGTGTATTGGGACACATTTCCTTAGTTAATTTGAAATGGATGGCCAAAGGTGTACTAATTGGTTTTGCATTCGGCATTCTAAACCTCTCCAACACCTTCTCTGTGTACTCACACTGAGACAATGTCAATTTGCGGTTTTTCCTATCTCTTGTTATTCTCGTACCAAGGATTTTCTTTGTAGCACCCAAATAATTCATCACAAATGAATTAGATAATTTCTTCTTGAGCACATTTATATCCTTCATATTAGACCCTGCAACAAGCATGTCATCTACATACAATAGAAAGATAATGTAACTTCCATTTTCTATCATTTTAAAATAAACACGGTGATCAGAATGACATCTACTATAACCGTGTTCTGTCATAAACTTGTCAAACTTCAAATACCACTATCTTGGAGCTTGATTTAGGCCATACAAGATCTTCTTCAACCTGCATACCAAATTCTCATTTCCTTTGACCTCATACCCCTGTGGGTGCTGCATATAAATCTCTTCCTCCAAATCCCCATGGAGAAAAGTTGTTTTTACATCTAACTGTTCAAGATGCAAATATTCTACTGCCACATGACTTAGAATAGTCCTAATTGAAGTCATCTTAATAACAGGAGAAAATATTTCATCAAAATCTATATCTTTCTTTTGTGCAAACCCATTTACAACAAGTCTATCTAACACAGCACCCCTACCTCAGCAGGATCTGCACGACCTCTCGGTCTTAGGATCGTTCTTAAATTCCACCTGAGTCAGATTGACTCTTATATTTCCCCACAGGAAATCCCACTAAAACACATGCACAAGTGTGTGTATCCACGGGTCCTTATGAGTTATGTCTATGTGAACATACATAAGGCACTAACTCTCACCCACATGACCAACATCTATGACTTCATGACCTCACAAATCCTGATGTAAGTCCCCTTGACTCTTCAATCTCTGAAACCCGAAAGGGCTAATAGATCTTGACTCCTCCCTTGACTTTTCTCCGATGTGACCTTTGATTAAAACCTGGCGCCCAGTCTTTTCGGCACCTCGGGATTTCGTGAACCGGGAATTCGTGACTCTCAACTCCGAGCCATAGCTTCCTCCACTTCCCGAATTCCGAAATAGATAATTTCAAGGACATGATATCAATGACTCTCTTTGATCCGAATCCGATGACCTTTATTCCTCCTAAGTCTATGAGGGATAAGAAACACTCAGCCTTAATCTTCTCGCTAGTCTGCGAGATCCAACGACCCACGATAAATCGACACTCCTTCTTGAAGCGATTCCACCATTCGATTTAACTTCTCAAGGACTTCTGGTCAAATGGCTTGGCGTCCTCCCTCCTAAACTTGACTTATGTGAGCCGATTTATACCTTTGTCTCCCTTTGAACACTTCAAAGGTTCTATCCCTTCTGAGCTTTCGCTTGCAACCTCAAGGTTTCCAAAAGGGTCCCTGCACGCACTCCTTGTGGAAATTTCAAATAACCTTTGGTTATTTGGATCTTCGACTCTGTGCACTCTTTGCAACAATAGACTTTCAATCTTCCTCTTGGATTGGTAAAATCCAAGACCTCACCCAGCCTGCGCACACCTTTCAAAACTCTGAGCTAACCTTGCACTTCAGTTGATATGAGAACAATGGTATCTCTCTTGAGTTTTCTGCTGATAAAACCCAGAAAGCTTCGTCGACGCACACCTTGCGGACGTTCGTTGCACTCCTTGCAGGAATTCTCAGGAAGAGAAACAATTGAAACTCATTCTTCCTCTCTCATAGACTTCATACATTCAATCATGAAATCATACAAATAACACAGGATTGAAATAAATGCATAATCAGAGAAACAATTGTAAACATACATTCAACAGACGTAAACAACAAGCATAATAACACCATGAAAATTGAGTCAAAGCTTCATATATTAAATCAAGTGTTCCTATACATGGGTTCTTCTCTACAACTCTCTGCTACAACTCAACAGCTTACAGAATTCTCTATTTCTCATAATAATCCTACAATGATACAAGCGAGGGTGTCTATTATTTCGTTTTCCCTCCTACAGCTCTAACTATCAATCGAAAATTAAAAGCTACAACTACTTTTCATTCAATACACATAAATGCCTCCATATTCGAAATATGAGAGAAACGCTCAAGATCTGTTTACAACCTCCAAAACATAAATGCGAATATGCTCCCCTAGTTATTACATTTATGCTTTTCCATTCAAATTCAAAACATTTCAAAATGCATGCTAGTGATTTTCCCAGTTATCCTCCTCTTTGTGCTTGCTTTGCTGGCTGCGTACGATGCTCCTACATCATATTCCTCTGGCTTGAAAAATTTATGAACTCATGTTCATGAGTTCCTACACCATCTGTCCATGTCTTTGGATATCTGCTTCGCTTTCCCAACTGACATCTTCAATCGGGTGTCCTTTCCACTTTACCAAGTATTCAAAGTATGTCTTTCTTCGGATCTTCTTACTGACTCTCTGATCAGTGATGCTTTCCATTTTTTGCTTTTCAGCTACAAGCATTTGTTTAACCCATTGGACTTCCTTCTGATCCCCTGGTCCTTATGCTTCATCTGCTCTATAAAGATACAAATCCATGACATTGAATATCGGTGAGATTCCAACCCCATCTGGTAGTTCAATCTCATATGTGTTTGCCCCAAATTTCCTTATGACCTTGCACGGTCCAATCTTTTTCATATTGAGCTTATTGTATGTTCCCCTTGGGAACCTTTCCTTCCTCGAATGCACTAGAATCAAATCACCAACTTCGAACTGAATCTCTTGCCCGTGTTGATTTGCTTTGCGCTTGTATTCTTGACTGGAACTCTGCAATCGCTCCTTAATTTTGTTGTGAAGCTCCTTCATTCCTGCTGCAAAGTCCTCAGCACTTGCACTCCTGAATTCAACTTGTTTAGAATATTTCAATTCAGAAACTCCTCTTGGCTGCATCCCATATACTATCTGGAATGGGCCATGTCCTGTACTCCTGTTTGGTGAATCGTTGTAGGCAAATTTCTCTTTTGGTAGAATCTGATCCCATTGACTGTGATGTTCAGCTACCAAACTCCTCAACAAATCTCCCAAGTTTATATTCACTACCTCAGTCTGTCCATCCGTCTGAGGGTGATATGTTGAGCTAAAAGATAATTTAGTCCCCAGCTTCTTCCATAAGGTCCTCCAAAAATGACCTACAAATTTGGTATCCCTATCTGATACAATACTCTTGGGTAAGTCGTGAAGTCTAACAACTTCTTTGGAAAACAGATTGGCAACATATGTTGCATCACTGGTTTTCTGACATGGAATGAAATGTTCCATTTTAGAAAATCTATCGACTACCACGAAGATTGAGTCACACCGTCTTTGCGTCCTTAGCAATCCTAACACAAAATCCATACTTACCGCATCCCATGGCCTCTCTGGTATCGATAATGGTTGATACAACCTTGTATTTTGTCTCCTCCCCTTCGCGTGCTGGGAAATTCTACACATGTTCACGAATTTCATGACATCTGTCCTCATCCTTGGCCAATAATATGTGCCATTTAGTTGTGCAAAAGTCTTATCATGGTCGAAATGTCCAGCCAATCCTCCATTATGATTTTCCTTCAGAAGGTTCTCTCTCATAGAACTCTTCGGAATACACAACTGATTACCCCTGAACGATAGTCCATCCTGAATCATATATTCAGTCCATTGGCTCCTATCTTTGAGAACTAGATTCTCACATGCTTCATAGGCTTCTTTTAAATCTACATCATCTCAGTACATTTACTTAAGGTTATCAAAACCTAAGGTCTTTACTATGAACTCATGTAGAATCAAACATTTCCTGCTCAAAGCATCAACAACTTTGTTAGCAGTTCCAAAAATATGCTTTATAACAAAAGTAAAATTTTGCATATATCCAACCCATTTTCCATTCTTCTGGTTCAATTTCTCTTGTCGAGTTATGAATTGTAAAGCATGGTTATGGCTATACAAGACAAACTCTTTCGGAACCAAGTAATGTCTCCATTTTTTCAACGCATGTATGGCTGCATAAAATTCTTTATCATACGTGGAATATTTCATCTTGGTCTTGTTCATCTTCTCACTGAAATATGCAATCAGTTTATTGTCTTAGCTTAAGACCGCTCCAATCGCAAATCCACTTGCGTCACACTTGACTTGAAATGTCTTGCTGAAATCTGGCAAAACCAAAACTGGTTGTCCAATTATCTTTTCCTTCAGCAACTTGAAACTCTTCTCTGCTTCCTCTGTCCATTGAAAAAAATTGTCTTTTCTTGGCTATGTACATCATCGGTGCACATATCGCACTGAAGTTTCTAATGAACTTCCTATAAAAACTAGACAATCCATGGAAGCTATGAACTTCAAAGATACTCTTTGGCGATGGTCAATCTCTGATTTCTTTACCTTCTCTGGATCCATCTTCAACTCATTTGAAGATATTACGAACCCCAAATAAATGATCTATGTCTTCATGAAAGATGACTTCTTCAAATTTATCAGCAATTTCTCTTGTTGTAACCTTCTCATCACTGCAGCTAAATGCTTCAGATGTTCTTTTTCAGTCTTACTGAATATTAGTATATCATCAAGATATATGATTACAAACTTTCCTATGAAATCTTTCAAGACTTAGTTCATCAACCTCATGAAATTACTGGGTGCATTCGTCAAACCAAATGGCATGACAAGCCATTCATACAGTCCTTCATTCGTCTTGAATGTTGTCTTCCATTCATCACCCTCCCTCATTCTAATCTAATGATATCCACTTTTCAAATCAATTTTTGAAAAAAACTTTGCTCCACTCAAGCAATCCATCAAGTCATCCATCCTGGGTAAAGGAAATCTATACCGGATGGTGATTTTGTTTATAGCTCTCGAGTCCGTACACATTCTCCATCCACCATCTTTCTTTGGGCTTAACACTGTAGGTACAACGCATGGACTCAAACTTTCTCTAACCAATCCTTTGTCCATCAAATCCTGTACTTGCTTCTTAACTTCTTCATTTTCCTGTGGTGCCAATCTGTACGTTGCTTTGTTTGGTAAACTGATTCCAGGTATAAGATCAATGTGATGGCTTATGCCTCTGATAGGTGGTAACGAACAAGGTAATTCGTCCACTACGATATCAAAAAACTCCTCCATTAGTTCCTGAATTTCCTCAGGTAGATCATCTATCTTGGTACTAGTTAAGATGACTCTAGGTTTTCTTACCACCGCAAACTGTGTGTCTTCTTCTTTCTTGACTTCTTCAAGAAGTTCCTTCCCACTCATGAGAATTATAGTATTGTTGGCTTCTTCTTTCACCTCCTTTTCTCTAATTGGCAATAACATATGTGTTCTACCATTTTTCTCCAAGGTGTATATGTTCTTTCTCCCATCATGAACAACATTCTTGTCATACTGCCACGGTCTCCCCAATAAAAGGTGACAGACATCCATGGGAATAACATCACACAAAATTTCATCCTTATATCCCCCTATCTTAAATTCAACTAGACATTGTTTAGTGACAGTTACCTAATGTCCCTTTTGCAACCATGAGACTTTGTATGGGCTCGGATGTGCAACAGTCTCCAGCTCCATCTTTTCCACCATCTCCGTAGACACAAGATTGTATGTGCTACCGCTGTCCACTATGACCTTGCATACCATGTCTTTGATCTTGCAAGTAGTCCTAAATAGACTGTTTCTTTGGGATGGATTCTCTGCCTCTTTCTTTGGCTTCAGGTCTTTTGCATCATCAAAGATCTTTCGCCCTCTGCGTCTTCTGCCTCAACATTTCTCCCTTGAGCTTCGACAATGTGAGTTTCACCACCATATTTCTTCCTATCGAGACACTCATAGGATTTATGTCCTATTTTCCCACAGACAAAGCATTTCACTTCACCTCCTCTACCTCTTCCTCTTCCTCTGGCTCGAGGAAAAGTGTTTATGTCAGCATACTACCTCCCCTGTGAGCTTCCTCCTCTCTCAGATTGAGTATGAGGTTTATTTTCCTCATATTTAGGCTTATGAGTCATGTCCTGAGCAATTGTCTTGCATCTGTTTTGACTTCTACCTCGACCTCTTTGACCTTTCTTTCAGCTCAACTTCTCTTCAACTTTTAGAGCCATCTGATAATCATCTTCCACATTTCAGATGGTCATCATGCTCATCTCATCTTGAATGTCATATCTCAGACCATTCATGTATCTCGAAACTTTCTCATCATCATTTTCCCAATGACCTACTCTGATGTTTATCCTATAAAATTGTTTGGTGTGTTCCTTCACCGTCATCAGCTTCTACCTCAAATTATGCATCCTCCGAAATAGATTTATTTGATAGTCCATGGGTTTAAATTTGGCTTTCATTTTTGCAACCATTCTATCCCAGCTCTTGATTTTTTGTTTGCCTTTGCAACGCCTGTCAGCCTGTAGTTCATCCCACCATAGTGCTACATGCCCTTTCAGTCTAGTGACGACATGTTTGATCTTCTTATCTTCCTCGACATCCTCATAGTCGAATTATTTGTCTAGAGCTCTAAACCAATCTAGCATCTCTTCAACGTCTAAGTTGCCTTCATACATCAGAATGTCCATCTTTGCTCTGGCTCTGATTCTTGCAGCAGCTTTGAATAGACGTTCTTCTGCAGCTCTTTGGCTGCGACGTCTTCTTCATCTCTAGCCTCATTTTCTCTTTCAGCTTCACTGACATATCTAGCATCAACTGTTTATCTCTGTGTTGTTTCCATAAAATCCAATTGAGCACATAGTTCTCTCATTTCCCTTTCCATAGCTAGATCATGCATTGGTCTCTCTCTCCTTTGTGGCAACATTGTTTCAATTTGTTCCCCACAGAAAACAAAAATAAAATCCAAAGGCTACACTTTGATACCACTTTGATGCAGCATCCCTACCTCAGTAGGATCTGTGCGACCTCCCGGTCTTAGGATTGTTCTTAAATTCCACCTGAGTCAGATTGACTCTTTGATTTCCCCACAGGAAATCCCACTAAAACACACGCACAAGTGTGTGTATCCACAGGTCCTTATGAGTTATGCCTATTTGAACATACACAAGGTACTAACTCTCACCCAAGTGACCAACAACTATGACCACGACCTTTACCGAAAGGGTATTTCGGACTTCATGACCTCACGAATCCTGATGTAAGTCCCCTTGACTCTTCAATCTATGAAACTCGAAAGGGATAACAGATCTTGACTCCTCCCTTGACTTTTCTCCGATGTGACCTCTGATTAAAACCTGGGGCCCAGTCTTTTCAGCACCTCGGGATTTCGCGAATCGGGAATTCACAACTCTCGACTCCGAGCCACAGCTTCCTCCACTTCCCGAATTCTGAAATAGCAAATTTCAAGGACGTGAGATCAACGACTCTCGTTGATCCAAATCTGACGGCCTCTATTCCTCCTGAATCTATGAGTGCTGAGAAACACTCGGACTTAATCTTCTCGCTGGTCTGTGAGATCCAACGACCCATGGTAAATCGACGCTCCTTCTTGAAGTGATTCCACCGTCCGATTTAACTTCTCAAGGACTTCTGGTCAAATGGCTTGGCATCCTCCCTCCTGAACTTGACTTCTGCGAGCCGATTTCGACCTCTATCTCCCTTTGAAAACTTCAAAGGTTCTATCCCTTCTAATATTTCGCTTGAAACCTCAAGGTTTCCAAAAGGTTCCCTGCAACACACTCCTTGTGGCAATTTCCAATAACCTCTGGTTATTTGGATCTTCGACTCTATGCACTCTTTGCAGCAACAATCTTTCAATCTTCCTCTTGGATTGGTAAAATCCAAGACCTCACCTAGCCTGTGCACACCTTGCATGACTCTAAGCTAACCTTTCACTTCGGTTGATATGAGAACAACGGTATCTCTCTTGATTTTTCTGGTGATAAAACCTAGAAAGCTTCGTCGACTCACACCTTTCGGACGTTCCCTGCACTCCTTGTAGGAATTCTCAAGAAGAGAAACAATTGAAACTCATTCTTCCTCTCTCATAGATTTCATACATTCAATCATGAAATCATACAAATAACACAACATTGAAATAAATGCATAATCAGAGAAACAATTGTAAACATACCATTCAAAAGATGTAAACAACAAGCATAATAACACCATGAAAATTGATTCAAAGCTTCATATAGTAACTCAAGTGTTCTTTTACACGGGTTCTTCTCTGCAACTCTCTACTACAGCTCAACATCTTACATAATTCTCTATTTCTCATAATAATCCTACAATGATACAAGCGAGGGTGTCTATTATTCTGTTTTCCCTCCTACAACTCTAACTATCAATCGGAAATTAAAAACTACAACTACTTTTCATTCAATACACATAAATGCCTCCATATCTGATAGATGAGAGAAATGCTCAAGATCTGTTTACAACCTCCAAAACATAAATGTGAATATGCTCCCCTAGTTATTACATTAATGCTTTTCCATTCAAATTCAAAACATTTCAAAATGCGTGCTGGTGCTTTTCCCAGCTGTCCTCCTCTTTGTGCTTGCTTTGCTCGTTGTTTACAATGCTCCTGCATCACTATCCTTATACCATACTTTTCCTCCATCTTCTTCCTTCAACCTGTAAACCCATTTATTCTACAATGATCTTTTTCCTACATGCAGCTGAACCAAGTCGCAAGTCTTATTATTTACCAAGGAATCGATTTCCTCTTTCATGCCTTGCTCCCACTTATTTTTAGTGTCTACGTGCATTACCTCTTCATAAAATTCAGGTTCACCGGAATCATTCAACAATAAATAATACAATGAAGGAGAGTATTGTTCAGGGGGTCTACTTAACCTTGTAGATTTTCTAACAACACTTGTAGGATTTTGAGGTACCTACTACTCCTATTGTTGTAAATTTTGATTTTTTGGTACCTTTGGAATTTCTTTTTCAGTGATCTCATCAAGAATTGTGTATTTTGGTTTTTCTTTTTCATATTTCTTTCCCTGCAACTGATCTTTCTACATGACCTTCTCATTGAATATGACATCTATACTCTTAATGATTTTGTGATTTTCATAATCCCATAAACGATAACCAAAAACATTAACAGCGTATCCAATAAAGGTACACTTCTTGGATTTTTCCTCAAGCTTTGTTCTATTTTCTTTATCAATATGGACAAATGCTTCACAACCAAAAGTCTTCAAAAATGAATAGTTTACCTTTTTCCCTATCCATGTTTCCTCTGGAATTCCACCATCCAAAGAGCTTGAAGGTCCTTTGTTTATTAAGTAAACAACAATATCTACAACATCTACCCAGAACTATAAGGTAAACCCAACATGCAATCTCATACTCCTCGCATGCTCCATTATTGTCCTGTTTATCCTTTTTGATACACAATTTTCTTGTGGTGTTCCTGAAACTATCTTCTCTCTAGGAATCCCATGGTATGAAAAGTAATCATCAAACTTATTGTTGCAATATTCACCTCCATTGTCTAATCTGAGACACTTCAACATTTTCCTGTCTCATTCTCAACCAAATCTTTCCATTGCTTAAAAGTGTCAAAAGCATCAGATTTTTTTCGAATGCAATAAACCCAAGTTTTTCTAGTTTCATCATCAATAAAAGTAACATAATAATGAGAGCCATCAAGAGATGATACTTGAGTTGGTCCCCATACATTTGTATGCACAATCTCTAACCTTTCAGTCTTATTTTCTTTTCCAACCCTGAGAAATTTGACTCTCTTTTGTTTTCCATAAACACAATGCTCACAGAAATCCAAATCAATTTGTTTAAGATTTGACAACAAATTCATTTTTTGAAGTATCTGCACCCCCTTCTCACTCATGTGTCCAAGCCCATGATGCCAAAGTGTTGTATCCACTCATGTAGAAGCTAAATAGATAGAAGAATCAGTACTACCAATACATAAATACAAGGTACCTACCTTCTCTCCTTTTGCTATCATGAATGATCCTTTAGTGACCTTCCACGCCTTATCTATAAATATGGATATACAACCTTCACTTTCCAACTACCATGTTGAAATTAGATTTTCCTTAAATTTGGAACATGTATTACTTCTTTCGACAACCATTGGTTTCCATTCTTTTGCTTTTTTTGTACCTTACCCATTCCAACAATTTTGCATGGTGCATCATCACCCAAATGAACCTGTCCAAAATCACCTTAAACATAATCTTGAAAATGTTTCCTATGGGGTGTGGCATGAAATGAAGCCCTTGAATCTACTACCCAAGACTCATAAATGTTATCTATAGAAAGAATCAAATCATATTGTAACACATCACATGTTACATTTGCTTCATGATTTTTCTCCTGTTGTCCATCTCTTTGTTTCTTTGGAGCTCTGCAGTCTTTCTTAAAATTTCCTTTCTTCCCACAATTCCAACACTCTATCTTTTCCAGTCTGGATTTGGATCTGTCCTTCCTAGAATTCCCATGGTTCCCTCAGCCCTTTCCTCTATCCTTTTTTCTTCCCATGTTCTCCATAGTAAACACATTACCTGATGTCTCACATGTGGTTTTCCGTCGCATTTCCTCGTTAAGGATAACACCAACAACATCATCAAATTTTAGAGTGTTTGAACAAGACATAGAGTTACTTACCGTCGTGACCAAGTCATTCCAGCTTTATGGAAATGAGCACGGGATTAGAAGATCCTTGACCTCATCATCAAAGTCCACTTTTACAGAACTTAGTTGATTAGTAACCGTATTAAATTCATTTAAGTTATCTGCAACAGACCCACTTTATGACATATTCATATTAAATAATCGCTTCATTAGAAATACTTTATTAGATGCCAAGGGTTTTTCATACAGTTTAGCCAACATGTCCATCAGTTCTTTAATTGTCTTTTCTTTTGAAATATTGAAAGTTATTGAAGCTTCCAGGCTCAGTCGTATCGTTCCTAATGCCTTTCTGTCAAGAACCTCCCATTCTTCGTCCTCAATGGTCGTCAAATTCTTTTCTATGTTGAAATAATGTAACTGCGAAGAGCATTCTTACTATTTTGTTATTGGATTAAATCCCCATTGTGGATTAATCATGTCATTATTATTATTTTTATTATTAGATTAATCCCCATTGAGGATTAATCAA
>ML777016.1:893370-921229 GCA_009831015.1 Picea engelmannii | reverse complement strand
ATTAGTATAAATAAGAGGCTAGCGCCTCACTTCTAAGACACACCTCACTTGCTCATGTTCTTATGAGGCAAGGTGATATTTCAAGTTGGTGAAAGAAGAAGAAGGGTGGCGCATCTCTTGGAGGAGGATTTTCAGTATTGGTTGAGTTATCTCTTGAACATTTGTATAAGCTTTTATGATAAGGAAGTTTTGATGGGTTTTCTTCCCCTAGAGGGTTTCCCAGGATAAATGTTGTGTCTATAGTGGATGTGTATTTCTTAGTGATCTTGTGGTTATTATGCTCTTGTCTTTATGAAATGCAAAGAACTATAATGATAGCATAAAACATTAACATTCTATTCTGCCCAATGGTAGGAATATATCCTTCTGATATAAATAATATTGCATCTACATATTCCATAACTAGTAGTTTTGGCCATTAAATTTCTCGACCCTAAACTTTATATCTTCCGCCATTGCTCCCACTTGAACCAGGAACCTTCTTTTCCTACGAGTTACATTTTGCTCTGATACCAGTTGTTAGAAAAACAAGATCACAGGGAAATAAAATAAAACAAATGCGGAAATAAAACACAAAATATACACAATATAATAGATACACAGATATATGTGGTTCACCCAGTGTGGGTTACATCCACCAGAGAAATTTACAGGTCCTTCACTTTTATTATCCAGCAAAATGAAGGGATACAACCTGCAACATGCTCGTTGTAACTTCCTCTTCTTTTTCCCACAACCTCCTCTTACATAATACAATAATCACACCTACACAGTCATAATACAATTCCCTCATAAAAAGGGTTTCCTTTTAGGGTAAAAATCCCTAAAAAGAACTTCTACCGTCAGATCTGCAACCTTATAATGAACGGTTCAGATTTACTATGTAATTACAATATTTTACAAGGCAATTTTTCCCAATATTTTTCTTCGGGGGCGCTGCCCCCGAATCCCCCTCCAGGGGGGGGGGTCTACAAAAATTGTCGTCACCCCCCTCGTGACAGTTGTGGGGGGGGGGGGAAACCCCCCACACCCCCCCCCTTTAGGGAATGGGGTCCAAGCATGGCTGATACAAACCTCTAAATCAAAAAGATAATCAGGCTCCACAACCAACAATATTGTTTTCCATTGCAATTTTGAAGTAACTCAAGATTTATTTAACAGTTCATTTACTTCTTGGAGAGATGCATGGTTTCTTAACACAGTTGCAACATTCCACATGAGCTTCCAGGGAGACTTTTTTGAATATTTCAATGAAAACGTAGATGGTATAATCTATTTTTCATATAACTAAAGTCTCAAGCTACGGGAATTGGCACCGTCAGGCTTAAATTGCCTGAACTCCTAGATTTTCTTCTGCATTGAAAGAAAAATGGAGAGTGTACATTATTTACTTTCACACACAAAACTGAATTGAGTATGTATTATTCAATCAACACATGTACATATAAATACATCAATATTTCCCTCAAATACAAAAAAAAAAAATCATGAGGGAATATCTCAACCACAAACTAATAATACGAAACTTGTTGGAGAGAACCTCTCAACTACAACTAAGTATTAACAACCTCCTAAAATTTAGGATCAACCAACCACGTAGAGAATAATTTCTATAATACAATAATCAAATATATTTAACAAATATCAACATTATTGTATCATGAAGAATTTCACACTTTAAGTACAACACAAGTAGGAGTTATAATTCCAACACCCTCCCTTAAAGAGTGCAAGTGCCATGATCTCTCGCAGATAATATCTTCATCAACATAGCATGTCGAAATCTTGTAAGCTATGAACTCAATCAAGTTTCCACCTATTCCTCTAAAAGTTGTAGCCTCTCCATTCTGATCCAAATTTCCCAACATCATTGGACACCATTAGCACTTAAATGTCTCATAACCCTTAACTTGGTTGGATCTATCTCGAACTATCTCAATAAGCAGTCCTAACATATTTATCTCGCAATCCTAATGAGGCATAGTTTCTTTGATCCCCTACAGCATCTCGAACTATCTAAAAAAACATCCATGAGTTGAACCTGCACTTGATTTCCCTCTAAAGATCTAATACCTCTTTTTCACCTCTGAAGATTCTATCCCCATTTATTTCGAAACAAAATGCTAATACATTTGCAACAATTAAAAAAAATATCTTCTACTAAAAACACACAGTGAAACTAATATAGCTGCCCCATTGAATTCAAATCTGAAAATGAGTTGTAGGTTAGGTCCAGTGGGAACAGAAAAAATGATGAATTATGAGTTTTATTTGAAATATCCCTAAATGGTTCCTGTGATAGACATGTAGTGTGACTCTCATAGTGATCAGTTATAAGACTCACGTAGTCAAAAAAAGGTGGGAAAATTATCATGAATTCTCTATTAGTCGCGATATGCAAGGCCAAGGGAAGAAGGTGAAACAAAAGCATCGAAGATGAGGCTGCAATAACAAAAATTAGCAAGCAAGCAGGTGCACTTGATCCAGTGACACAAATTAGTTGAAATAGATAATTTTTTCAAAGGTAAATCATTCCGGGATGGTATCTATGAGGCTTCTTGACACCTCTTGTTGTGGGAGCATATTTACACATAACCTTTCTTGCAAGTTTCTTCCTTGAAGCCATGTGTCAGTGAGACTAACAACCGGCAAGGTAATGACAACTCCTCTCCTCACACTAGTGCCTTCAAATGGTGGCTTCTCTTGTCATGTGAACTGGTGACTTCTCTCTACAGTGACAAGGTAGCTTTCTCACATGACAATGGATCTAGAGAAAATAATTCAAATATTAAATTGTGGCTCTCCTCCTTCACAGCTATTGTGATCCATCGATGACTGCTCTTTCTAGCAAATCATCGATGGCAACACTAAAATCGATGGCCTTTTCAAAGGTGGATTAGACCTGAAACCTTTACTTCTGAAATGGTGGCTATGAAGATTTTGAGACAATCTGCTTGTAGATCGAAAGTCTAGGGAAATGATATGGAGGCTTTCCATACGAGCTTCACACTTCTTCACGTGGTTATAAAAGTATGCAGATGGATGTTGGGATCTTCTTCTCAAAGTGATGGTATACATCACCTCGCATAAAGAGTGAATATACGATAATAACAATGTACTCTCAACACAAAACTATAAAAAATATCTCAACACACTCTCATAAACTACCAACTACACTATCCTACATATGTACAAAGGATCAACACTCAAAGCTCTATCATGTTCTTGGGCCCTCCCGTGAGGGAGTTAAGCCCAATCCTGCTCTTATACCATGAAATAAAAATGGAGAGTAGACATTATTTACTTTCACACACAAAACTAAATTGAGTATGTATTATTTAATCAACACATGTACGTATAAATACATCAATATTTCCCTCAACTACAAAACAAATTCATGAAGGAATATCTCAACCACAAACTAATAATTCGAAACTTGTTGGAGAAAATATCTCAACTACAACTAAGTATTAACAACCTCCTAAAAGTTAGGATATACCAACCACATAGAGAATAATTTCTACATTGCAATAATCAAATACATTTAACAAATCTCGACATTATTGTATGAAGAAGAATTTCACACTTTAAGTACAAGACAAGTAGGATTTATAATTGCAACATGCATGATGTGCTATATCTTCCTGAGATCTGAAGGAACTTGTTGTCTCTTGTTCACACTTGACAACAATGCCACTCTATTCATATCTTCAGTGCCAAAGTTGAAATATTAAGGAAGGCTTCCGACAGAATGGTATTTATGAAAAAGTGGAGGATGGAATATTGTTGAAGTTGAAAGAGACATCTACTCATGCACAAAATTCTACATATCTCTCTCTCCACGATGAAGGTACATTGGCATCTAGTCTCTTGTGGCATGCTAGATTTGGTTCTGTTAATTATGATAGATTTTGTTTGATGAAAACTAATGGTGTTTCTATTTTTCCCACCATTCCAATTAATTTGATGCAATGTGAGGCTTGTATCCCTGGAAAACATAGTGAGAAATCATTTCATGATTCTACTTCCAGAGCATGTAGAAAACTTGGATTTATACATTTTGATTTGTGTGGCCCCATGCTTATTCCATCTGCTAATGGAAATAGATATATCATGAATTTTTTTTATGATTACACCAAGATATGTTGGGTGTACTTATTGAAAGAAAAATTGCAAGCTTCTAAAACTTTTAAAAAATTTCATGTATGGATCGAAAATGAAACTTAAACTCGCATTGGCTCTCTTCGTACTGATAATGGAAGAGAATATGCATCTAATGAATTTGAAAACTAACTTGGACAACATGGGATCAAGCATCAAACCATTTTTCCATACAATCCTCAACAAAATGGTGTAGCTAAAAGGATGAATAGGACTCTCTCAAATATGGTTCATTCCATGATGTTTTTCAAAAATGTGAAATTGATGTTTTGGGCTAGTGTAGTTTATGTGAAAAACAAGTGTCCATCTCATGCTCTTGAAAATAATAATCCTTATAAAATGTGGTATGGTCGCATTCCTTCGTTTAAGGCATCTCAGGGTCTTTGGTTCCACCTGTTATTCCTTAACTCCTAAGGAGCAAAGAAACAAGATTAATGCAAGGAGTCAGAAGTGCATTTTCTTGGGGTACTCAAATATCACCAAGGCATGTATCGTCTTTACAATAGGGTAAACAAGAAACTCGTTCTTTCTAGAGATATATTTTTTCTTGAATCCTCCAAGAATGAAAAAATTGTTGAGTCACAACTTGATCATCTGAATAGATTCACTCATGTAAAGATATATCATTAATTTGATCATGAGATTCCACATATTGAATGGGGGATACTTATCTTCTATCAATCTCTAGAATATATTTTTGAAGCACCATCTCCCCTTCATGAAGAAGTTCCAGCCACTTCATCATAACCTAAAGTTCATTTGGATGATGTGATTGAGAGAATTGAAAGGTTGAGCCTTGATGAGAATTCAACACCATCTCAATTAGCGGAGCAACCTAGACCACCTCATAAAAGTCCACCAAAAATCTCATAAAGACACTTGAAGGTGTTCCTCTTAATGAATTCGAAAAGACGAGAACTATCAATTCAAACAAAATGGAGGTGATGTAGATAATTCAAATTTAGATGATGTAGATGATATAGATGTTTCATATGAGAAAACTAATACTAAAAATATAAAAAACATGCATTGTATTAGTGAAGCAAGGAGGTCCTTGATTAGTAGTTACTTTAAAATTTTATCAATATAATCTCATTTATTGTACTTGTGTTCATGAACAATAATATTAGTTCGGTGAAATTATACTAACTTAATAACTTAATATATGCCATTATTGATTATGGTTTTCTCTTATTACATGTAAACTTAAAAATGATTTTAATTGAGAGATCCAGAATGAAATGTAGTATGTCCTCAAGTGGCATTATTTTTTAATTAATTCAATTATTATTATATTCTTTCAAAATAATGATAATGAGATTGGTTTAAAGAAATTAGAGTGTATTGTCAATTTTTAACCTATATGCACTTTATTACATTTATAAATATTGGAATTCTTTTTTTTATTATGTTCAAATGTGGATGCATTTTATTACATATATAAATGTTGGAATATTATGTTCTATCACCAAATTGGTGTATGGGACCCCTATTGTTTGTGGGATAAGGGACTTTCCTCTGCCCAACGATTTGACTCGTAAAGTCTATGGAAGTATACATATCCTACCCTGTCTGGATTTGAACTTGTGACCACTTAAAAGAAAACACATATTCTTATTAGACCCACTAAATGAAGAATGAATTGATCATATTCATTTTATTATATATATGTACATATTTTTATTTTTATTGTGTTTAAAGTGTGAATGCACTTTATTATATCTATAAATATTGAAATGTGTAGATGCAATTTATTATATCTATAATTGTTGGAATATTATGTTCCAAATCAAGATTGGATTGATTACACTCAAAGGAATATTATGTTCCAAATAAGCACTGAATTGATCGTGGTGAATTATCATATTTATAGTTATTTTTGTTATATATGTAGATATGTTTTCTGTTATGACTTACATATTTTCAAGTAATATATTATATATTTTCAAATAATATATTATATCTAATTCATGAATATATTATATATAATTTATGAATAGATTATATATATATATTATTAATAATTAGTTCATTAATAATAAATATGTTATAAAATGGCATTTAAACTCAAGTAAGGGTAATAATTTTTCCTTACAACTATTTAATTATATCTAAATATTTTTTTATTTAAAATTTTAAAATTAATTAAATATTAATATATAAATTAGATATAGAATAATAATCAATCTCATCGTATTTGAAAAAAATATATCAAAAACAAATTCACAAATTCTAGTAATTTAATTATAAATAATAATAATAAACAATTAATATTTAATAATAATCAATTGGGTTTAGTCAGAGTGGTTTGTGGTGAGAGGTGTTTTTCCCACCCAAGTTCAATTCTCTCACAAGTGACATATTGAGCTCTTAAATGAGCAAGCTATGGAAATGAGGAGGTTAGCAATTTATACTAATAATAATAATAATAGTAACAACTGATAAAAAAGAAATAATATCCATTAAAATTGTATATATCTACATAAGAAAACCAAAACATAGAATGTTTAGACTACTACTATATATTACAATCTAATTTAACTAATAGGAAGTCTATTAATAGAGTTGCATGCAACCCAACACAAGTGGATTAATATAAAAATACTAAAATGACAATAATGATAATTTCTTTTACAATCTAATTTAACTAATAGGAGGTTTATTAATAGCGTTGCATGCAACCCAACACTAACGGATTAATATAAAAATACTAAAATGATAATAATGGTAATTTCCTTTTACAATCTAATTTAACTAATAGGAGGTCTATTAATAGAATTGCATGCAACCCAACACACATGGATTAGTATAAAAATATTAAAATGACAATAATGGTAATTTTTTTTATAATCTAATTTAACTAATAGGGTCCCCGAGGTGTAGGATATTTGGTGACGGAGTGTGCTATTAAGACACTTTGTGATGTTAAAGTCACCCTGGGATAAAAAAATCCAGTCATGTTAAAGGTTGGTGTGTCTCAGGCCGATGCCTCTCAATTGTAGTTGAGAATTTTGACTACTACTACTGAGATGCCCCTCTTTCTCAACCACAAGTTGGTCCCATAGATTACGAACAAACTAACAAACAAAAAATATTAACTAATAAACGGAGATCTATTAATAAAGTTGCATGCAACCAATACACATGGATTAGTATAAAAATACTAAAATCACAATAATGGTAATTTCCTTTTTACAATCTAATTTAACTAATAGGAGGTCTATTAATAAAGTTTCATGCACCCCACCACCCATGGATTAGTATAAAAATACTAAAATGACGATAATGGATTAGTATAAAAATACTAAAATGACAATAATGGTAATTTCTTTTAAATGATAAAGTTACACTTTTTATACTAAAATGACAATAAGAGTAATTTTCTTTTAAATTGTGAGGTTACACATTCGCTTCACAGCTGTAAACAAAAATCCTCATAATAAACTTTAAGAAGGGCTATGAATCCCAATCCTTCTAATTGGCAGCGAAAAGGAAGAGGAGCGCGACGACGACGCGGAGGAGATGATACCTTCATTGCCGCTTCCTCCTTCATCTTCATCGGCACTGCCGGTGGTCATGTTCACTGGACATGGACATTCCGCTGGTGGCGGAGTAGAAATACTAGTTCCTAAATCAGGGGTCTCGGGGAGATTTTGATCACTCTCCTGACTGGTTTCCTTAGATTTAACAGATAGCTTTTTCTCGTCCATGTAATTCGCGAAGCTTTTCAAGCGGCTTGAGATTAAATGTTTTGTGGACGGGAACTGCTGTTGTTCATGTGGAAGGCGATGGCGAACATATTTGTAAACAAGACGGCCCAAATATATGAGCAAACCTGTCGCTGAAGCGGTGCCCGTAATGAGGAAGAGGCCCCAAAAGCTCTCCATGCTTAGCCGGTTCGAAGTTTCTGGCGGCCCTGCGTTGCTGCAGTCTGTGTTGTTGAAATATTTCTTCCGAATATTCTGACTTTCCGAGCCCGCTGAGCCCTCTGAAATCTCCAACACGGACAACGAAATGTCCGATACGAACGGAGATCTCTTCGGAAATGCCTGTCCATAAACAAAATCAAACTCGCTGTATATTTCCAACCCTAAAAACAATTACAAATTCACAAGTTAGTCTTAACCCTAATCTCAATGAAAAAACAATGGGTATCATGTAAACATACGAAGCCCAAGCCCCCGGTTCTGTATGTCGGCCCAACTATTGTGAAGCCACTTTTTTCAGACAGGAAAACACAAATATAAGGTAGTTCGTCAAATATGGCAGCGACTAATTTGTTTGATAGAGCATCTGCATATTCTTGTGACGATGAATATGATTTGAGCTTCGTTCTGTCCATCCCCAGCTGGTCTACAAGGTAGTCATCCACAAAAGATCCGTCCTGGTAACCTACGAACGCTCCGCTGGATTTCAGAGACTCCACGTCTTGAATGGTGGGTTGCAGTTGTTTTAAGGTTAGTATTGCTGTGAGATTTGCTGTGTAGCTAGATTGCAGTATTAGAACTACGAAAAGCCAAATTATTATGACTCCTCGAGCCAAACTGCTCACAACCTTCTCCCCTGTACAAAATCAATATCGTAAGCATTTTATGAATCGTAATATAATCAAAATTAAATTTGAAGGTAAATAACACACTTACTCTGAGAAAAAAAGAGTGTGGAGAATGAGTACCTGTAAACAATAATCCACAACGAATATCGAATATAAGCACAGAATTTTTTTATATAATTTAAAGAAATCATAATTTGTTTTATTTAATTCAAAAGAAATCATAAATGGAAAGACACAATGCTATTAAAAAGAAATTGGAAAGAAGGGATTACCATAGCAAAGTTGTCACTTGTTCTGTAGGCTTTCCCCTAAAAGTATCGTTGAACTTGTGTTCCAGTAACCACACAACCATTCCTGTGAAGACAAAGATTGCTAACGTTGTACTCCACATGCCTGCTGTAAAAGGAAGGATAAATGTCCAAGGATTGCTGGGATTGGCTTCCTTTATTGGAACTACCATCACCAGCCCTGATTCAAAATAGGGCTGAGTGAAATCGACATATATGCTGCGTTTTGCAAGGATGGTAAAATCCCCCACAGCTGCGTCGAATTTCTGATCAGGCCATTAAAAAAGAATCTAAATTAGATTAGTTATAAATAACAGCCATATACGTGCAGAAACGGAGGAACAAATTTGTTAATAGCAGACCTCTAATGACACTTGTGTGAGTAGGTCATTGTAATAACCAGCCGAATCTGGGTCAATGCTGTCGTAAGGAATGAGTTCATACGGAAGATCGTATGAAAGGTTTTTGACAACGGCTTCAAATATTTCAATCACAAAACCGGGTCTGTCCTTAGAGACTACTCGCCCTGTGCCGGTTTTATTTTTCTCAGTCTGGACGAACTCGAGGAATCCGGTTTTAACAGGGACCGCGATTTTCATCTTCGTGCTGTTAGTAGGCGTTGCCCAACCGCGGGGTATGTCTTTAGATCCGCCCGGCCAAGTCACGTTTTCAAGGTGACCGCTCCACGAGGAATTCGAAAGCCCAATTCCTTTCCTCCAGTACCCAACTAGGCCGTAGCCCTTGCCTTTGCCCGTGACCTGGAGTATTTCATATGTTGCACCTGCAATCTCCCCTTCCCTCACTTGCAATTGCCCGCTTAAACCGCTGAAATTGGTGTTCCCAAGCAGCTGTAGCAATCGTTCCCCTTGTTGGAAAACTGTAAGATTCGACAACTGTGTATTGAACAACACTCTTGGGTTATCTGAGGATAGTGAGAAATTAAATTCGACATTATCAAAACCTTGGAGAGCCCGAGCGATCATCCAAACTGCATCGTAGGCATAGTAACCGTATATGTTGAGTTCTACCGTCTCTACTTGTGGATTCTCTGCCATAAACCGTGTCATCCACCTGCGACCAAAATCAACAGACCCAGTGGAGTCAGGAATATAACTTCTGGTTCCCAGAACGCCTTGCATAGACGCGATGCTCGATCTGTTCAAGACGTCGAGAACGGCGCTAAACCCCTCTGTAATAATCCACGCATAATCCCTCGTCATCATCCCCATTTTCTGAGCTTCTGAGAAAAAAACATTGCCCAAATCGAAAGTCATATGAACCACGAAAACTCTGGTCTGATTGCCCTTCAGCTCGGAAAGCTTCGCACTTGTAGCATTTCTATCAGGAACCGCTGGAATGGCCGCTCTGTTAGCGATTTCACATCCCACGTTACTGAGAGAATCGCTCAAGAAGGGCAGCATGCCGGTGCCGTAATCGTTGTCAGAGTAGACGGCCACAACTTCTCTCCAGCCGTAGTATTCAACCAGTGCTGCAATGGCATCGGCCTGGACGGCGTCGCTGTGAGGCAAACGGATGAAATATGGGTAGCGGCGGGCAGAAAGCAAGGGATTCGTTATAGAGAATGATACCATTGGCACCTTTGAAGCATCACACAAATCTGCCACGAAGCCGGCTTCTTGAGATGTTTGAGGTCCTATTATCGCTACCACTTTGCTCTTCAGTAGATCCACAGCTGTAAAATTAAATTGTTTGGTTTTAGAGGTCCTATTATCGCTGCCACTTTGCTCTTCGGTAGATCCAGAGCGGTAAAATTAAACAGTTTGTTTTTGGAACTATTCAACAAATTTTAAAAATTTTCCAAAGCATAACTTTGGAGAAGCTGTAAAATTAAACAGTCTGTTTTCAGAACTATTTAACTAATTTTAAAATTTTCCAAAGGATAAGTTTAGAGAATTGTGCTAATTAGTAAACTATTACCTACAAATTATGGTTATTATTTCAAAAAATAAATAATTTTAATTTTTACCAAAAAAAAATAATTTTATAATTTTTATAGAAACATTTACCTAGAAACCATGTAATTTTGCTTATAAATTATTTTAAAAAATAAATTAGAATATCCTTTTTCCACTCAAAATCTTAAAAAAAATTCAGAGATTTAAATCTCAAATTTAAAAAAAAAAAAATCCAGAAATTTAAATTTTACATTTCTATGTTGAATTGTTAATCTCAAAAAAAAACCTCACAAATCTAGCATCAAATTAAAAAAAAATTATTTTAAACTATGTATATGATCAAAATTATCTATCTTGTTTGCCAAGTGTAAAGAAAAAAATAAGCATTGCAAAGATAAGAACAAATTCTCACGAGCTCCATAGTGAAATTAGGCCTTGGGTGAGCTCCATGGGATGAAAGAGTGTGTCACCTTTGTAACACTAAGAAGGTTGAAGAAGAAAAGCACTTTCTCTTAGATTGTACATCCTATACCCATATTAGATCTCATTTTCAAAATATTTATCACACTACCAACCTTCCTAACCTCTTAACTCAACAAAAGTATGGTGATCTTGGAAAGCTTCTCTTAATATTTTTCGAGCACAAAAACAAAATTCTAAAGAATCACAAGTAATCACTTACCCTCTAATAACTTGATTAATAATAAATTGACAAAAACTACAAATTAAATATTTAATCTATTATTTTATTTTAATTGTTTCCATCCAAAGGATTTATAAATTTTATCAGATTAAAATTTATATTTTAGGCTAAAGATTCTAAGAAATGAAGATTTTTCCAAAGGATATTTACTTGAAATCTAGCTAGAAGTTGTTGGATTAGTAGATTTAAGTGATTATTTCTGTAAAATCAGAGTGGGAGTTTTTGGGGATACTGAATTCATTTCTGCATTCAAAAATGGATTCTAAACAACAAAAAACAGCGATTCATATATCACCAAATTCAAGCTAAAAATACCATTTCATAGAACAGCTAATCAACCCTATATATATATATATATATAACATCAAACATTTAATTTAAGCTAAAAATACCATTTCATAGAACAGCTAATCAACCCTATATATATATATAACATCAAACATTTAATTTAACTCTCTCTCTCTCTCTCTATATATATATATATATATATATATATATATATATATATATATATATATATATATATATATATATATATATATATATATATATATCAAACGTTTAATTTAATTGTTTTATAAAGTCAACAAAATGCTGAGCTAAATTGAGCGTCATCAAAGAAATAAAATAAATAAATAAATAACAAAATTAAACCTCTAAAATTTTCCAAACCTGCAGTTCTTATCTATCGATTTCATGCAGTTGAATCTTCAATAGAAATAGAAAGTACAAGCCATTAAAGTCAATTTTAATTTCAAATGGTGCAGCGCTCATATTTTCCAAACCTGCAGTTCTTATCTATCTACTTCATGCAGTTGAATCCTCAATAGAAAGTATAAAAGCATTAAAGCCGATTTTAATTTCAAACGGTGCAGCTTTCATTGACCAGTTTAATGCAGTTGAATCCTCAATAGAAAGTACAAGCATTTAAAGTCAATTTTAATTTCAAATAGTGATTATTGGGGTTTTTATATATACCAGCTGAGGCGGCCATGACTGCATTTCCTCCATCGCCTCCTGAATAACGGAAATGGAGCAGTAAGCGACTGGAGTTGGGGAGCTTATTCTCCTTATTTACGTCTTCTGCAGCTAATTCAAAGGCCGTCTTGGCCACAATTCCGTACCAATCCTCATCCAATATGACGCCTATGTTAATCGCCCCTACATCCTCAGCTGCTACTGCCTGCCTTACATCCTTATGAGAGAAATTCAGTAAACAAAGTAGAAGGCAGACAAAGACCTTCAGAAAGAAAACTGCCATGATCATGTTGTCGCCTGTAACGAAAAACAAGTGGAGGCAATGATTTCAATGAATAGAAGTCATCAACTCCCAGCAATTCTTCACGCATCGACCCAACAGAAGGCGGAGATGAAACAATATCCGGTGGTGTGTGCCAAGATTTAGTCAATATTACGGGACGAACGCAACTTGTGATTGTTTATTAAAGAATAATGTTAATTTATACTTAACGTGATTGTGCTGATCACATAGCCGTGAGGTTAAAGCAAGAGACTTTCCACAGTATCATTGAAGTTGAACAATTCAACCATTCTATATTGCAATTTCGTTAGTTTCCTGGCAATTCTGTAGTCATTGACCCTACAAAACCGGGGACGAAAAACCCAGCTTGTGTATGTAGACTTGCAACCAGACGGAATCTTACTTGGTGAAGGTATAACCAGACAATAAAATATCCGTTACGTAACGTTCTGGGAATTTGCAATATTATTTCACCACATAAAAAAAAAACGAGTTTTCAATTGCCTTGCTCCTATCTGCATAGTTGCACCTGCTCCAAACCTGGCGTACATGAAAATGCCAATGGGTCTCCATGGGCTCTGTCGATGAAATAAGTAGAACAGCAAAGTATTAGTAAAATTAGCAGAAAAACATGTCTTTGAATTCTCACCATTCAAAGTCATCTTCTGTGAATTATATTATCATTTAACCTATTTTGTTCTTGATGTTGGGTGGAGTATCTACTCTAAATGTTTCAAAAATATTTACACAATTTATTTCTAGAAAGTTTATTTTGTTTTTCTCGAAATTTTATAGGTTTCAAAAATATTTACACAGTTTACTTCCTAAAAAAACTCTATAACAATGATGATAAACTGTGAAAACATACAAATTAACCTTATTTTGTTTTTGATGTAAGTAAAAACTCTACAACAATGATGACAAACTGTGAAAACATACAAATTAACCTTATTTTGTTCTTGATGTTGAATGCCAAAAGTAGGATGTTGGGTGGAGTATCTACTCTAAAAGTTAGATGTTTCAAAAATATTTACACAATTTACTAGTTGAAAGTTTCAAAAATATTTACACAATTTACTTCCAAAACACTCTATAACAATAATAACAAATTGTGAAAACATACAGAGTTTACTTCAAAAAAACTCTACAACAATAATGATAAACTGTGAAAACATACAGATTAATTAACCCTATTGGGCGATTGGAGCAATGATGCTGAGATACAATTCCAAGCATAATTTAAAAATAAGTTAAAACCTTAAATTAAAAGTTGTCATGTTAATTTAAGTTGTCATGTTGTAATTTAAGTTGATTGTAATGGACTTCGCTGACCATGAGCATAGCGCCGGCTGACAAAATATTTTAATTCCATGCTCTGCCTACATCCAAACACCAAAAACTAATTTAAAAATAAGTTAAAACCATAAATTAGAGACCTGTCACATTGTTATGTGCATTCACAGCAACGGATTGAGATAACCATGAGCATATCATATGCTCACAAAACATGCATTATTTATTTATTTTTCAACATTTAATGTAACAGGAAACTCACCAATATTTTTCCATTAATACTTTTTTATTTAGTGAATAGTATATACTTTTCTATTAATACTTTTTTAATAGATAAATGATATAGATGTTAAACCACAGTTCTTGGAACACTAAAAAATATATATATATTATATAATACATATGTATACATATATTAGTTATATAATACATATGTTATAATATAACATATGTATACATATAACTAGTATATGTATACATATATTATATTATAACATATATATTATATAATACATATACTTGATTAACATATATATTATAAAATACATATACTTGACTGAAACTCCTGACCTCTCTCCATATCAAAAAAGTGTATATATTTCTCATTAACTATGCTATTCCATGGGATTGATCTCTAGAAAAATATGTATTATATAATACATATGTTATATGTTATAATATAATATATATATACATATACTAATTATATAATATATATATTATAATATAACATACCTATTATATGTATAATAGGCTGAAACTACTGACCTCTCTCCGTATCGAAAAAGTATGTACATTTCTCACCAACTATGCTATTCCATGGGATTGATCCCTCACAGTGCATTAAAACACGTGTCCCATGAAGTCTTCTACAAAACTCTTTTCCATGTCCGTTTCATTGGCCAAAACTCTTCTCTGTTTGGCAACTTGGTTATGGTGATTGTTAAAGCTTTGGATGGTAACTACCGTTGTTTGGCATTAGAGTTTGATTCATGGAGTTATTGGGATCGAGTTAAAATCCCTTGGCGTGGTTTGAAGCTTGAGATCCATTACTTGGAGGGCACAGTTTGCAGTGAAAAGGATTGCTCAGTGCCAATGTAAGAACTCTAATTCATTTGCTCACTAGTAGACCAAAGAATGCCCTTACCTCTGACTTTGTTTGTCTTCGTCCATTTCTTTCAGTGGACACAATGTATGCCTTGACTTGAGCTAAGCGTGCACAAAAAAATAGGTATTATGTACGCTGAGTTGTTTTAAGTGCAAGTGACCTAAAAAAAATGGGTTTTGAAACCCTCGTTATCTTATGAAAAATAATTGGCTCCTACATCCATATAGTGTTTGGCTTCATAGTGAATACCTTAATCTATTGATCTCCTAGTGAATGCTTCAAAATGTTCATTCATTTTCAAGGGTTTCATTTTTTTTAAATGTAGTATGTTTATTTTCGTATTTGTCATTTACAACTTTAGGTTAACCCCCACTTTGCATGTTATTTGGCATAAGAAACTCGCCATCTCATTGTTAATGAAGTAGTATTATGATTCAAGTATATGTGTATTGATAGGGTTTTATTTTGTTCATCAATATCTTATTACCTTCATTCTTAAAGTGGGTTGTTTAATTGTGAAAAATAGAGTCAGTATATTGTAGGTATTGGGGGATATGTTGAGTATGGGGGATTTATAGGTATTAGGTATTGGGGGTATAAAAAGAGATATTTGGTAAAAATAAGGGATATCTAATTAAAATAGGGGTTTTTTATTGAAAAGATATATTAAGAGGGTATTCAACAAAAAGATTTTGGGAGATATTTCTCAATATATAGTGAAATTAGAGATATTCTTTAATATTCCATGAACATGGGTGCTATGGCACATGCTACTAAGTGGAGATTGTGTAAACCAACCACTTCATTGTCATTTTGTAAATCATTTTTCCCACTTACCTCTATCATCCCTTTTTTTGGCAACTTGTATTATGTTATATGTATGGTGCTTATATATTCGTACATTGAATTTATACTTATGTGTTTTGCTTGCATTTTGACTTTGCACTTGATCTCATGCATGCACATATTGTTGTATACACGGTCATTGTATATGGATTCTCATTGTAACATGTATTTATAATGCATGTTCGATATAAGACCAAGTTGTAGCTACCTAGTTATGTTATGGGCCAAGAGATGAACAATAAGAAAATCAATTTTGTTTATAGTGACATGACATTGCATTCCGTGAATTTCACAATGTTTGTCACCTTATCAATGTCCTCGAATGAAAATGAAAAAGTAAAACCCACGCTATCCAATGTTTTCCCACACACTTGTTGCCATCAAATACTTCCATCCCTCATGTCTTACACTTACCACTTCTATCTCCATTGTTCCCCCACACTTGGTTCACATTATTAGTCTTTTCATTTAGGCCAGGGATTATAGTGATCGATGTATGGGTTTTTTCATTAGTATCGCATGTGGTTCAACACATTTTATCTCAAAGTTTTAGTTACAAACATTGACAATTTTTGCAAGATCGTTTCATTTTTATCCGAAGTTTGGAATTTGAGGTTTTATTTTCATTTCAATTTTATCCTAAGTTCAGGTTTGAGGTTTTCTTTGGCCTCATATCAAGGTTGCTTCAATATGTGTTGGTTTCAAACTTAGTAAAAGTGAGAAATATTAATGCACATAAGTCTTACATGAATTAATGCTAGGACATATTCCTTCCTAAGGTTTTGGTTCACCACTTAAGAGAAATTGGGAGACCGAATCTCAATCAAATAAACAAGCATGTGGAAACAAGGTTGGTTGAGATTATCCGATTTAGGTTTGGATGGCGAGTTAGCGATACTTTGGGAAAAAAAATTATCTAAAATCCATAGGGCTCACATCTGACATAGAGAATCTCCCGACAAACTTATCTAGGGATATAATAAGCAAGGGGGTTACTTTACAACAAAGTTGGGGTATCGGGCTATGTTTATTGTTGGTGATGGGGCTATTTGTTCGTGGTGAAAATCTCTATGGAAGGTGAAGGAACCTCCCAAAGTGAAGTCGCTCATGTGGTTGGCTCTCTTAGATAGAGTACTAACTTGTGATCATTTATAAACACGGGGGAAGGATGGTCCTAACAGATGTCTCTTATGCATGGTCCAGGAGGAATCTATAAGGTCTTCAGCTAGAAGGGCATGAAGACCCTTGCCCAAGTCCTTAAGGAGATGGAACTTGGCGTTGCTTCGGCAGCCAAGATTCACAGGGTTAGTGCAAGCTAATGATGGTCTCTCATGACACATTAGTGGCAATGCAAACCTAGAAAAACAATAATCTGTTAAGTTGGAGGGATTATTCAAGGTACTTCTATAATGAATTTGAATATGGTGCTAAAATATGAAACGTAGGAAATTGAATTATATTTCCAAATATACAATGTTTATTCATAGAAATTGTGAATAACTAGGTCAATTTTGATTTTTTCTAACAGTGGTATCTTATTTTTCCAACAAAATATAAGGTATATGTTTTCATTCATGCAGGTGTTGAGTGTATTAACGACGGAATTTTGTTCCAAAACCTTGTATACTTGTAGAGAACCTGTTTTTCTTGTGTCGTGTATTTTTTGGAAATTTTTAATATTAATTTTATATTTTTTTTAAATTATCAAAGTCAACATATGCCTGAAATTACAATGTATTTTGTTCATGCATGTTAAAAGGGTCTTAACATGATCAAAACATTTTTTATTTGTTATTATTTTTTTTTTAGATCGTAGTATCGATCTCCTCTAGTGTCGCATATAACTCATTTGATAAATTGTTAAGCCGAGAACAAATTATAGCAGAAATGTTGGCACAGGGGCAGACCCAGGGTTCACTCCAAGATCGCACCAACAAGCCCTAACTACTGGCCCTTTCGGCAACACCTGCGAAGCAGATGCAGTCTCACCCGAAGTATCTAAGAGGGGGGTTGCAGGACAGAGATGTCTACAACCAGGGGAATATCAAGTGGAACTAATACAATAATAATGCAGCATTCATATATCTCTTATCAACTAGACCTACTCTACGCAGCTATACATCTGATCTAGCACAATAATGAAAATAACAGTATAACAATGACAAAGATCCAAGTATCAATCACACATACAACACAAAATATACGTGGTTCATCCTCTCTCTAGGGCTACATCCACAGAACTATGCTTAGGATATATTAAGGTAAAGCTTACAGTTCTTATCTGCGCTCTTAATCAGCAGATCTTCTCTCCTCTTCTCTATGTCTCCCACCTTCCTGCGCACCCAGCTGCAGGACTTGATCTTCACACCTAGCTGAAGATCTTACAATACCAGAAGGCTCTCACTCTCAACACTCTTCTCTCTCTCACAGTACAATAATATCTCAACAATCAATATCAATACCTAACTGTAGTACCAACTCGACCTAGGTCCTCTCGACCTCTATTTATACATTACAGTCCCTCACCGACAGCCTCGGGTAGAAACCTAGGTGTCAAATCCCTAATTACCAAAACCCTAGGTCAACTTGACCTGCTTTTTCCGGGCTTCGCTAGCCTGTCTTTCCTTCTTCGTCTTGCGATGCTCCAAAGCATCCAATGATGGCTTTCTCTACTTGCTGAGTTGTCCACGATCCTTCTTCCTTTCTGATCTATCATCCCTGATCTTCTCATCCAACGGCTTGCTTTTTCGTACTTTGCTCCATCCTTTCTTCTCTTTTGCCCACTTCGACTCAGTAACAGTTACTATGTCTCCCACAAAGCTCTCTTTTTACCTTCCCTTCCTTGTTCTTCGCTTCCTTCCTTACCCAAGGGCCAACAGGCCCCCAACACTCACCTGTGACTCGTCCTGAGGCACTTGAGCTCTGATCCTTCCTTTTCACTTTGACTGTGGACTGCGCAGTGCAACCTTTGCTTTCTACTCTATGCCTCCTCTCCAACCTTGTGTAGACTATCTTTTTTGTGTCTAGTACCCAGTTTCAATTGCACCTGGTACCTGGACCCTTTTCCTCCCGCTTTTACTTAGAGCTGCAAGGCAGTTGGTTGTCATAGTACAACTTTAGCCGACTCCCATTCACCAATCCTTCCTTCCAGTCTCCCTTCAATGTCTTTAGTTGTGCAGCTCCTCCTTCTGTAACATAGGCAATTTCATATGGTCTGAGCCATTGCGTTCTGAACTTCCCAGGGTGTTTGATAAACTTATTGTCATACATTAGTACTAAATCACCTTGCTTAAGTGCCTTCTTCTTGATGTGTCTGTCATGATAGGCCTTTCCGTGCTCCTTCTGAACTTGTTGTTGGAATCCTGCAATGAATATGTCTTCTTCCAGTTCAACCAACTGTGCAAGCCTCTCACGAACAGCACCAGTATCATCCATGTCTGTAAATGCAACAATTCTTAAGCTTGGTACTCGGTACTCCATCGGGACAACAGCTTCAAGACCATAAACCAACTTGAAAGGGGTTTGCATTGTTAATTTCTTGCAAGTGGTTATATAAGCCCAGAGTACTGATGGTACTCTTAAATCCCAGTCATCCTTGTTCACACTGCAAATCTTTATCAATGTTGTCTCCAAGATCTTGTTGAATGCTTCAACCATTCTGTTTGCCTGTGGATGGTAAGGTGTACTCTTCTGATGGTGGATTTCAAATTCTTCAGTCAGGGCTTCCACTATCTTATTGATGAAGTGTGTACCCTGATCACTCATAAGGATCTTAGGGCATCCAAACCGGGTTATTATGTCATCAAATATAAAATGCGCAATTGTAGTTTCACTACATTCCTTGACTGCTCTGGCTTCGGCCCATCTAGTCAGGTATTCAGTCGTAGTAATAATGTACCTTGCTCCTGTGCATTTCCCTGGTGGGTTTATAGGTCCCACGAAGTCAATGGCCCATTTTTCAAATGCTTGTAGGGTCATTTGCGTTGCTAGTGGAATTTCGTCTCTTCGGGATGGTCTTCTAAATCTTTGGCATACATCACATGCTCTGGCATACTCTTTAGCATCTTTGTGTAAAGTAGGCCACCAAAGGCCAACTTGCAGAACCTTCTGTGCAGTTGCTTTGCCTGTGTAATGTCCTCCTGTGATGCCTTCATGAGATTCTGTGAGGATCAGTGGGCGCTTTGCCTCCATCACACATCTTCTTAGTATTTCATCTGGTCCCATTTTGTACACTTGTCCAGTTATAAGTGAAAAATCTGCAGCTCGCACCACTAGTTGTTTCTTCTGAGGAATTGTATACTCACTTGGAGCCATTCCTATTGACAAGAACTGGACTATGTTTGTGAAGTGGTCGTCCACCTTCCTAATGGAGAGTAGTTGTGCATCTAGTAGTGTATCCTCCATACTGGTGGGTTCTTCGCCATGTTCCAACCTTGATAAGTGGTCTGGGCCTTTGTTCATTCTTCCTGGCTTAACTATGATCTCAAAATCCTATTCTTGAAACAGCATAAGCCATATGCATATTTTCCCCCCCAACACTGGCTTGTTGACTAGGTACTTCAACGCGAAGTGATCAGTAAACATTTTAAAGTGTCCTCCCAACAAGTAGTGTCGGGATTTTTGTAATGCATACACCATGGATAATCCTTCTCTCTGTGTGGTGGTGTAATTGACTTCAGTTGTGGATAGCTTCATGCTGGAAAATTCTAATGGATGACCGATGTCCACTTCTCCAGGTTGTGCCAGTACTGCTCCTAATGTAATAGAAGATGCATCGACATGCACATGGAATTCTTTGCTCCAATTTGGAAAAACCAGAATGGGCGTTGTAACCATCTTTTGTTTCAGTGTGTCGAAGCTCTATTGGCATTCATCTGTCCACTCATACTGGCAATCCTTCTTCAGCAGCTTCTCCATTAGTGTTGTAATCTGAGCATATCCTTTGAAAAATTTCCTATAATAGCCAGTATGTCCTAGCGCAGTTCGCAGTTGTTTGATTGAGGTAGGAGATGGCAAATCAACTATAATTGCAATTTTGGATGGGTCCACCAACATTCCTTGCTTGCATACAATATGACCTAATAATACTCCAAATGGTGAGAAGAAGATGCACTTCTTCAGATTCAAAGCAATTTGAAATTTCCTGCATTTATCCAACATCAGCCTTAGACATTCAACATGATTTTTCAGCAAACTAAAAACAGTCCATTCATCAAAGTATGCTTCTAAAAATTTATGCAAAAATTCTTTGAACGCTTCAACCACCACCATAGAAAATATGGCTAGTGAATTCTTCAATCCAAATGGCATCACTGTGTATTGGTAGGATCCCTACTCTGTGGAAAATGTAGTCTTATGATGGTCCTTCTTGGCAATCCAGATCTGATGGTATCCTGAAAACCCGTCTGTAAAAGAATATACCTCCTGGCCTCCCACATTGTCTAATACTTCATCTGTGAATGGTGTAGGGAAGGGGTCATGCAAACAGGCATCGTTCAGCTTTCTGAGGTCCACACATATTATGATCTCGCATGTCTTCTTGTCTTGTACTACCATAGGGCTGATCCACTCTGACTCTTCGACATGTTCAATAATCCCTGCTTCTAGCATTCGGTCAAGCTCAATATTCACTTTTTTCTTATATTTCGGATTCAATTTGTAGGATCTTTTCTTGACTGGCTTCGCATTTGGTTTCAAAGGTATTCTCATTTCTCCCATAGGTCCTTTGATTCCCTTCATATCAGTGAAATTGGTCGGGAACAAGTCCTGATATTTTTGCAATAACTCTGTAATCTTGTCAATGGTAGCAACATCCCAATAATCTCTGACATTTGCAAGCTTTGGTGTCTCCTCTATCCCAATATTGACTTTATTTATTTTGACCGGCTGTCCTATGAATGGCATCTCAACTCCTAGTGCTTCCACATTTATGTGGCCTTCTGTCTCAGCAATATTTACCTTCCTCGGATCATCATATTCATCGGCATTAATGTGGTAACATTCTTGCAATTTCTGGAATGGCACAGTCCATTCATCCTCTTTTTGTTCCAAAGGGACACCATATGCCTCCTTAAATAGGTTTTGTCTCACAATCTGTAATGCTTGGTCTACAAAAGGAAATTCACTGTCAAACAAAAAGGTGGTTACAAAATTATGGATCATACCTTCCCAATCTGAAGTGTCGAGGTGCAGCTCCGCTTGAAGGTACCAATTGATAGGTATCGTGTCCAGTGTGTTAATGAATTTATGTACCCATTGTTCTCAAGGAATGTCACTCCAGGCCTCTTCACATCTTCGTACATGGTCCTTTGGACAACTTCGATCTGTGTACCTCACTTCGCATCTTCCTACTTGTGCTGAGAACCGCACTGTCATCAAGGTTTCTAGTCTATGATGTTTCCTTTGTGCATCCCGCACCATCTTGATGGTGTAGCTTTCGGGGCCTCATCCATAGCCAACGGCCTCTGTTGTGCTGGTATAATTGTTTCGAAATCCATCAAGAAGGATTCTAAAGGATTCAGACCATCAAAGGTAGGTAAGTTACTTGTTGTTGTACCAATCCAGCGAACTTCTCTGGTGAGTCGAGCACGTCTCCTTGTGGATACTTCATACATCTAGTTCTACCAATTTTCTAGCGCTTCTTCTAAATCTAATGAACACGCGTTGTCACTTCGCCAACTTAGATTCCCATCGGAAGTAGGGTTATTATAATCCTGATGTCTGGCTGTTAATTTATAGATGTTTTCCAGCTCATGCGTGTAGTCTTATTCTCTAACAGGATCTATGTATCTAGGTCCCTCATCTGGATCAAAAGGTGCAATGACCCTAAGGCCATCTCTTTCAAATTTCATATGCCTCTTCTTTAGATCAACAACGTAGAATTGTTCAAGGCCCAATCAATTCCTAATAATGCAGGGTAAGGACAGTTGTCATCAACAATTTCAATTACCTCAAAATCTGCAAACGTTCTAACTCCATCGATGTCCACAAGGACATGCTCCAATCGTCCAAATGGGCTGACAGCTTGTTGATTAGCCATGCGAAGCCTGATAGGGAAGTATATTAGCTTGGGTTTTCCCATCAGTGCCCAAGTTTGCTTCGTCATGACATTGACCTCCAACCCTATGTCGAGGACTACATAGTCTATATCATATTCTCCTATTTGGGCATTCAGGTGTAATTCTTTATTTGTCCTTCTCCTTTTCCCAATTTGGTGCACTACCCTATTCAATAAGGAGTTTATCTTGCCTAGTTCATATTGCTTGATTAAATCTTGTAATTCTTATACAACGCTTTCATCTTGAATCAACTTAACACAAGTGCACAAAAATTCCATGAGTTTGCTTACCTCTTTTTCTTTTGTTGGTGATGCAGACTGATCAAACGCCTGAGGCATGCCATAGTACTCTTTGATTTTTTTTTTCATTCTAGATGAGGACCCTTTATCTCCTTTGAATTATTTTCTTGCCTCCTCAAATATTTGTCTTTCTTTCTTTGCATCAAAAGCCTGAGTCTTCTCCTTAGCTTTACTGACTCCATGGTCGTCTACATTATTTCCTTGTGCTTCTCTGTCTTCTCCTATAGCAGCGCCTCCTCGAGTAATGATAGTGACTCTAGGGTTGTTTCTACAGGGTTTAGCATATATCAGTTGTACTTGTGGGTTCTGTTGGGGTACTCATCTTTCCTGAAGCTTAGCCAATAGCGTGGGGCACTCTTCTATGACATTCTCAAAAGAGTTACAATAACTACAGGTTGTACAAGGATTCTGACAATCCCTTGTTAAGTGTCCTGGCTGCGCATAGTTATAACAGATTATTTTTCCTCGGCCTTAGCCCATACCTCCTCCTCATCCTCGTCCTCTGTATCCACCGTGAGGAGTGAAGTTTCCTCTCCTTAGAGAGTTGTACTGCGGAGTATTTCCTTCTTGATGTACTTCTCCATGAATCTTGTATATGTCTCTCGACCTCTCATGCATGAGATCGTAAGCTCTACAATCTCGATCATCATGCCCTACTGATTTACAGAATGTGCAGTACAAGTTTGTGGGTGTCTGAACATACTTCTGCATGTAGTAGCACTCACCTGGGTGATGTCTATTTCTGCACACATCACACCGGGGCAGGTTAACTTGCTTCAAGGGGCTCGGCGCTCCTGAGGCCAAATACTCATGGAACAGGGGACAGTGTTCCTTATCATGACCTTCTGATCTGCATCTCACACAGTGTTCCCTTTTTTATTTTCCCTTATCTTTCTTCATATCCTCGACTTGTAGAGACAAACTGGTTAGTTGACTCAAGATTTGGCTCATGCCTAAGCTCGATTCTCCCATAGGTGTTGATTCAAGCTTCATGGTGATCTCCAAAGATTCTGCCTACGATGAAATCTTCTCCTGCATCAAAGGGACTCTAATGTGAGGTAGCAACGCAGCAATGAACCATTCTTTGTTCTATTCATCAGGGATATGAAAAGTTAATCATTCTGTTAGGGTCTTGAATCTCTGGTCGAACTCCCAAACCGGTTCTGCTACCTTTTGTTTGATCTCTTTTAGCTTTGTAATACATTGGGACTCCGACTTAGGTTTCTTAAACTCTGCAATCAGCGCATTCTTGATCTCGTTCAATGGCTTAGGTTGCACCAGTCCTTGGACAAGTTTCATGTACCAACTCAGTGCGCGGTCCCGTAGCATAGTGTTGAACTGGGTTCTCTTGATGGCTTCATTGGTGATACTTTTAATATTCCATACGACTTCACACATGAACCAGTGTTGATCGGGATCCTCATATCCATCTCCTCTAAAGATAGGGAGCCTCATCTCATCTACCATAGAGTTCCCTAGGTTTCCTTTCTGAGTATAGGCTGAGTTGCTAGTAACAATACTCTGAAGACTCTGGTGGTTCTGACTATTCTGACTGCTTGGTGCTTTTAAAACAACAGGGGGGGTAAAGTTACTTACTTTAGTAACCTGTGCAGTTCCTGAGGTTTTTGTCTCACTTTGGTGAAGTTCTTTGGCTTCCCCTTCTTTTGTCCTGATGGGCTCTGAATGTTCTTCATCGGTTATATCTACCTCTTCTCCATTGTAGAAACCCTCTTCTCTGTAGTTTTTCTTGAACAAGTTCTCAAGGTGAACCCCTCGGAATACTTTCCCACTGCGCGTATGTCCTGCTTCTATGTCATTGTCGTTGTCTGAGATCTTGAACATTAGCCTTTTTACGTTCAACCAATCTATTATATCTTCAAGATTTGGTTTTCATCAAGAGCATCTTGATTCTCAGCTTCAGAAAGTGAAAAAAAATTCCTCTAGGTCCTTTGAAAAAGTATCTCTCGGCTTGGCTATACGATTTTGTTCTGTCAACAGCAAACTTGGTGATATACCCTCCAATGGTATTATCAAACCAGTGATCTACTGCTCTGGATACAACATTGTCAACCCTCTTGAACTTCTGGATCAGTGTCGGCATCCAAACCACAGGAGGTCTAGATATAATCTCAAACTGGGTATCAGTTAACCTAGCCAACCATTCAGACAACTCCTGGTGGATTCCCCCAAAGAAGATCTCGTGAATGTCGGTGAAAATGTATCTTTGTAGCCAATCTTCAGTACTTAGTTTAGGGTTCTTATTCTGGGCTTCTACGAAGTCCCTCTCTTCATCCTCTATCCACTTCTGAATCTTGGTCTCTGATAGGAACCACCTTGACATTCCCTTACACAAATTCATGTCTTAGTAACAGAACCATTTGTTGGCACAGGGGCAGACCCAGGGTTCACTCCAAGAGCGCACCAACAAGCCCTAACTACTGGCCCTTTCGGAAACACCTGTGAAGCAGATGCAGTCTCACCTGAAGTAGCTAAGAGGGGGGTTGCAGGACAGATATGTCTATAACCAAGGGAATATCAAGTGGAACTAATACAACAATAATGCAGCATTCATATATCTCTTATCAACTAGACCTACTCCACGCAGCTACACATATGATCGTACACAATAATACAAATAAAAATATAACAATGACAAATATCCAGGTATCAATCACACATACAACACAAAATATATGTGGTTCACCCTCTCTCTAGGGCTACATCCACAAAACTGTACTTAGGATATATTAAGGTAAATATTACAATTTTGATCTGCACTCTTAGTCAACAGATCTTCTCTCCTCTTCTCTCTGTCTCCGACCTTCCTGCGCACCTAGATGCAAGACTTGATATTCGTACCCAGCTGAAGATCTTACAATACCAGAAGGCTCTCACTCTCAACACTCCTCTCTCTCTCACAGTACAATAATCTCTCAACAATCAATTTCAATACCCAACTCTAGTACCGACCCAACCTATGTCCTCTCAACCTCTATTTATACATTGCAGTCCCTCACCGACAGCCTCAGGTCGAAACCTAGGTGTCAAAACCTTAATTACCAAAACCCTAGTTGTCTAAAACCCTAGTTCAACTTTACTCGCTTTTTTCGAGCTTCGCCAGCCTGTCTTTCCTTCTTCATCTCGCGATGCTCCAAAGCATCCAATGATGGCTTTCTCTTCTTGTTGAGTTGTCCACAATCCTTCTTCCTTTCTGATCTGTCATCCCTGATCTTTTCATCCAACGGCTTGCTTTTCCGTACTTCGCTCCATCCTTCCTGCTCTTTTGCTCACTTCGACTCAGTAGCAATTACCGTGTCTGCCACGAAGCTCGCTTTTTACCTTTCCTTCCTTGTTCTTCGCTTCCTTCCTTACCCAAGGGCCAACAAGAAATAAGAGAGGTATGTATTCTAGGATTTTGATACATGTGAAGACAAAAATAGATTAAAAATAGTAAACAATAATAATTTATAAAAAAAAAATTATATATTTGAAATCTGCATAGTTGACTTGATCTATGTCTATAATTTCGTCAACAACTGAATTGTTTATCCTACAGAAAAATAATGTCAAAGAAAGATATATAGAGGGGTATTCACAAAAATGGAGGTTTTTTATAAATTTGCAAACCGAACCACTAGGTTTGTCATCTTGAACCTAAATCTGAGCCAACCAAGTTAGCATACACCTTGTCAATCCCGCGAAAAGAAATTGAATTCAAACAAGTGTGCACGCACTTAAGGAATGCGTACGCACTTCATGAATGCATATGTGCTCCTAAAAATCATTTCCTTCCTTCTCTATATTTGTCCTCCCTCTCCTACATCTACCCCCCCTTCTCTATATCCCTCTCACTCTCCCTCTCTATCCCCCATGTCTATCTCCCTCTCTCTCCCTCACACTCCTATACATGGTAAGACCTAGACATGGCAAGATTTATACATCACAAGGCATGGAAAGGCCTAGAGTTAGACCTTACCTTGACATGCCTCAGACTCTCACACCCTCTCTCTCTCTCTCTCTCTCTCTCTCTCTCTCTCTCTCTCTCTCTCTCTCTCTTTGCCCCTTTTTCCCTTACTCCCCTCTCTTCCACCTCTATTCCACCCTTTCTCTCTCTCCTCATTGTTAGTCTCACTCTCTTTTCCCTTCATTCTCTCTATATTCCCACTCTTTGTCTCCTTATGTATCACCCCCTTCCTCTCATTCTCTCTCTACCCCCCTTCTATGTCTCCCTCTCTGGTTCCCTTCTTCTCATTATCCCTCTCATCCCTCTCACACTCTATCTCTACCCGTCCTCTTTTTCTTGCACTCTCCCCTCCCCCCCCCTCCTCCCTCTTTGTCTCTGCCCCCTCTCTTTATCTTTCTCTCTTACACT
>ML777016.1:880367-892406 GCA_009831015.1 Picea engelmannii | reverse complement strand
ACATATACAACCCCTTTCTCTCTCTCTCCTCTACTCTCCTCCCATTTCTCTCTTTATATCTCTCTACTCTCCCTTCCCTCTATCTCCCCCCTTCCTCTCACAATCAATCTCATGCTCTCTCCACTCCCTCCTTCCTCCCTCTCACTATCTCTCTGCTCTCTCTCTCATACATATACCCCTCCCCACTTTCTCTCCCCCCCTTTCTCTCACTCTCTCTATACCCGCTCTCTTTGTATCCCTCTCCCTCCCTCTCACACACTCAAACACTCCTTGTCCATCCCCCCTCTCTTTATTTATCTTCCCCCCTGTTAGCACTCTGTAAATTTGTTTGGCTGAGAAAACAAATGACAAAGGTAACCTACAGACCAAATTTAAGATTGGAAACTATCCTTTCCAACCTAGATAGGGCTCTCTCTGAGACTCAATCTCTAATAGATAATGACTTTAAATTGTCGGCTAGATTTATTATGTTTGTGAAATGTTTCTGGTTTCGCTGGCAAGGAAATACAAAACCTTGGGTCATGGAGTCAACCTCCTGAAAGCGAGAGAAATTAATGACTTGGTAGATGAAACTTTGAGAGGATAAACGCTAAGCAAGCAATGTTCTTTAAGTTCAAATGTCATTGTGTGCGGCGAAATAAAAAGTACATAAAGCAACTCAGAGCACCCTTGAAGATGAATTCTAAATCACTTAGAAGAAAACATGGAATGTAAATGGTGAAGTCTAAAGCACCGCGCGGTGAATTCTAGACTTATTAAACGTTATAATTTAAACAAAGGAAAGGCATGAATATACATAAAATAGGAAGCACATACATAGATGGGATCACAATACATCAAACCACCACCATTATAATATTTTCTTCAAAGCCTCAGGACTTCTGCATTATATTTCAATCGGGTTCAAAGATTACATTCAATAGTCTACTGTCTACACTACTTTTCCAACCTGGCTTACATTGAAAGGATATAATATATAGAAAAAACTCCACCCCTTGGGTTGTTATGCTTCAAACTACTTCTCCTAGAATTTTAGTTATGGTTATTCCCTACCAGATGACCTTTCAAATAGAGTTTACTAAAAATGGAAACCTGACTGCACCCAATCATGTCATAACCGACGTCTTCGTCATGATCGTTAATTCATCAGTAAGATTCAATCATTAGGAGGTGATGCATCAATGTTTCTCCTTGAGTGCTTACTTGAATGATAGAGTGCATTGTCAAAAACTCTGCCACCTACTGTAGTGGGCTCTGGTCTTTGTCGCGCGATCACTGGTTGTAGTATGCACGTGGTGAGTTGGTATTATGGATGTTTGTTTGTTGTCGCTCGTGCTTTCCAAGTGGCGACGATGGTCAGGGACCACGCATATCCTTCAAAACTTGCATGTGTTTCACCTACACTTGTCCTTCTCAACAGGTGGGTTTACAACATCTTCACAACGAATATCCACCGCGCGGATGCCCATTAGAATTCTTGTTTCTCAGAAGGAAACATGACACGAGGGGAGAAAAAATCTATGCCACGTTCAAAAAGACAAAAATGGGGTCATGTCAATCATGCCTTTAGCCTCACCTACAATCTTAATACTCTGAGTGTTTTTCTAAGAGACCAGTTTCTTCTTTTTAGATTCTTCACTTGCCTCCACAAGACCGCATTCCCTTTCATCTTTTTTTGAGCACTGGCAAGAGTTGCGTGGAAGTTTTCCATGCTAGGTCCACATTCCTTGAAATGCTCCATGATTCTTTCCTTTGACATTCTCTGCTCCTCACACAGTTGAATGATCATGTCTTGCACTTCCCTGAGCTGTCTTTTGAGCCAGTTTTCATTCCCTTCGCGGCTCTACGACGTTGTCATTTCGACAGTCTTTTCTGCTAACTATTTTCTCAATTCTCTATTCTCCTGATAAAATTTGGAAATAGCGAGTTGCGCTTGTTTCAGCTGCTATGACATCTCTTGAACCTCCGTGTTTGCATTGCCTGACCTTCTTTGTCTTTCACTAATTCCCATGCTTGAACCTTCAAGAGGTTCTATATGAACAACATGCAAGAGTAACTTCTCAGAGGCAGATTGGGTGTGCGGTTCATTGGGAGCTTGGGTCTCCTCAGGCTTCTTTATTAACCTTGGTCGACCTTGGTAGAGGGAAGTCTCCTTTGGGGTCCATGGGGATGTTGACTGAAATTAGATATGAATCCCAATATTTTTCCAGTCGTCTCAATTCCTCAACTACCGCCAACTTGATGAATGACATATGGAATAAGTTCTTCTTTGGTTGGCCATCTTCAACCTGGACATTGTCCACGATCCTTTCTAGGCTTCAATGCAAGAAGAAAGGTAAGTTCAAAGGCCTTTTCCATGTGAAATGCATCAGTAGCCTGATGTGATGTGGGTATATTCTTTCAGACCTTATTTCACAAGTGAAATACCTTCTAATCACCTTTAGGAGATTTTGGAAAGGCTCGCGAAGATACCAACTCGGAACACCCACTTCGATTTTCTCGTTCAGGAAGTTTGGCTTGATAAAGTCTTCATGGCATAATAGGTCTAAAGGCATTCCCTTATACCACCTTTCACCACACAGAGGGATCTCTGTCGCGGTTGACATAGTTTCCTCCATCACCCGGAATGTGGCTCCCGCAATGGTCACGCGAAACGCATTAAATCTGATAGTGAACTGTTCAGCAAGTTTTGTGTTGTATCCTTGGATCTTCTCACAATAGCGGATACATCTGACCTGTTCAAAAGACACCCTAACATTCATATCTTCGTTGATTAATTCCAATTCCTTAGGTTCAGACCTTACGACTCTGCCACTTTGCGCCTTCTTCCTTATGTATTGGGATGTTGTGATGATGCAAATGTGTATTTGTTTCACGTGCACAGTAATGAATGATAACACCCTCTTTGCGCAACAAATGGAGAATGATATACTTTGCAGAGACCTGTCGGAATGGCAGTGACAAAAACTTTGTACGACAAGCAAAACCAACTCTAGGAGTTCATTGCACGGTTGTTGGGCGCTATGAAAACTTTCAATGCAGAAGGAGATCAATGTTGTGATAAACAGAAATGGTAGGCTTGTCTTAGTATGGAAGTGCGACATAAAATTCTGGCATGGTGGAAAGGCACTGAAATACTTGTAGCAAACCAGGGAATTTGGACGCGGAAAGAAATTTGGCGCGAAAGGAAAAGAACTTTGAAGAGGAGAGGTTGACTATGAGAAGAACTATCGCCCAGCGTACTAGCTTGCGGAAAACTCCAAAAGGCTTCAAACCATGACTGAAAATGAAGGAGACGTGGCAATCTTGAATGAACAGACTCACAACATAACCGATGGCAATCGGCTTTCCCACAACAAAAGGACCTAGGACTTGCAGAAAAAATCACAAACAACGCACAAACTCAATGGTAAAGGAGAAACACGGAGGGTGACTGGTATTTATACTTGAACGGGTGGGGGATGGAATCATGGCAGGGGATGATAAATCCATGGTGACGAGAATTTTTTAAGCAAGATAAATATCTACGTAGCACACTTGTGCGATGGGTACACTTTGAAGTGTGCAAAGTACAGATGATAAGAGCTACAGAGTATATGTGATATGAACGTCGTGATTTCTTAACCTTTCTAACTTCATAATTAGGTGATGATGCTCATTATATCCGTCGACGTGACCTCTATTCTAAAAACTTGCCTCGACCTCTAGCACATAAGTTCCCTCTTTCTGACAAGACTAGATATTTTGGGAAAAGGAACTTTAGAGGTCTCACATGGATAATTATGACGCCCTTTCTCGACTCCAAGGGCCAGACCCGCCACTTGTTGACTTCAAACCATTCGTTATTCAGTACCTGACTCCACACGCTTCAACACATGAACTGCGACTCATATAGGACTGACTCTAATTGAAAACATTGTTGTGCTAACAATTGGCTCCAATGGGGATGCTATCCTCCGAATGAGGTGGCAAAGAACAGCAAACCAGGTGCCTGACCATTGGGCTTTATTTGATTTTTAGACTCTAAAACAACAAAAAAGACTCATTCCAGACCCTCTTGACATGGTCAAGACCAGACTCAACATAAACTCAGGGCCTTTCTTTGAGATGATGTGTCCCAACAACTTTCCATCTTGCATCCCAAAATTTGATTTTTTCGGATTTAAGGAGATGACAAACTTTCTGCATTTTTGGAAAACCTTCTTCATATGTTCAAGATGTTGTTCATCGGAATCAAAAAACACAGTGATGTCATCCAAATAAATCACAATAAACTTGTCTTTCTCTTCAGCAAATGTTATATCCATGGCCCTTTGGAAAGTCACCCCAACGTACCCCACGGTGTTGTAAAGGTTGTCTTTTCTTAGTCGTCCAGGTGCACCATGATCTGATTGTAACCAGAAAAAACCGTCCAACATTGACATTTTTTGGGATCCAACCACCTTCTATAGGATGTAATCCATCTTAGGAAGTAGGTAGTTGTCTTTGAGGGACACTATGTTCAGATTCTGAAATTCCACACATAATCTTATTTTTTCGCTCTTCTTTCTTACATGCACAAGGTTAGTCACCCACTTTGAAAATATCAAAGAAGCAATCATTTTGGCATCAAATAATTTCCTTACCTCCTTTTCAATCAGCGGCAGTAGCAAATGGTTGATCTGTCTTAGCTTTTTCTTGAAAGGTTTCCAATCTTCCTTGATGGGGATTACATGTTGAATTACTCTAGTGTCATAGACCTTCATGTCTTCATAACTCCATGAAAAAACACCAAGGAAATATTTCATGAGGATGATATATCTCTGCATGATTTCAGGACTGAGTGTCTTTGACAGTCTGATTATATTAGGATTCTCTTGAGTACCGATGTTGCAATCCTCTATATCATCATCGTTCGTAGTGATTCTAGATTTTTGGCTACATCATTTTCGTCAAACAACTTTTCTAATGGGACCAAAACTTTGGGGATATTGTTGTTTTTTAGTTGCACTATATCCCTTCCATCTATCTGGTTCTGAAAGGGGTCATTGTTATTGTGCACGGAAGCATTTTCATCCTCTTAATAACAATACTCATCATCAATATTCATGTTAGTGAACTTATCTCTCATTTGGAGGAATATCTCCACCTGTTTTTCATCTTCAAACACTTGCCAATGTTTGATGTTATCGGGTACTGTGGGTATGTGCTTGACTTCAAATTCATACTTCCTATTGGGAAAAATTGGAATTTTTAACACCGAAGCTGAGGTGGCCAAGGCATCTGCAATTTGAATTTTCCCACTGGGGATCACTGACAAATTGTACTATGAAAATTCTTCAAGGAGATCCAACACTAGATTTGTATATGCTCTTAGTTTGGGATGCTTGGACTGGTATATACCCTTTACCTGATTTATGATGAGCTTGGAATCTCCATGCACCACTATCCTTTTAGTTCCCAATTCCTTTAAACCTCTCAAACCCAGAATTAGTGCCTCATATTCGACTATGTTATTTGTACAATCAAAGGTGAGCTTGTAAGAGCAAAGTTTTGTGCCCACTTTGGGAGGGTTGATCCACACACTAGCTCCGGCTCCCTCCCTACTGACAGCTCCATCGAAGCTCATATTCCACATTTCATTTTCCATACGGTTTCTCTGATCTGCACATTCCTCTACTCGATGCTCAACCTTGTCTTCGATGGGCATGATAGTTGTTGGCTCCCCCTCTTCAAAACTCAATTCATTATAAAAAAAAATAGAGGACTGACTTTAGTGTCGACAGAGTAGATAGGATGATTATTTGGTTGGGTTTTGCTACTCACCATGTACTTGAGCAACACTTCTATGTACAGTCTTCTTTATTGGCCAAAAACAATGATGGTACCATAAGACATGTCCATCTGCAAGGTTCCTTTTAAATTTGTGACCCAAGATCTGGATAACAACATGCCAAATTTTGGGGGAATGTCGGCAACCACCACATCCATGACCAGATTCTTCGATGGAATTTGAGATAATGACATGAATAAGTCTTTGATCAAACCCAAAAACTTTGCCTTTCTTGAGTCGAAAGAGAAAAGATCTTTATAAGGTCTTGTGACGTCCAAGCCTAACTCATCCATGACCACTTTTTGCATGAGATTATGCGACGTGCCCAAATCCAACATGGCATTATGAAAATTCGTGTCATGAATTTTGAGACTGACATAGAGAGGAGGAAAATCATCAGTATCGCCAGTTTCTTCTATGCACAAACCAAATAAGATGGCAGGGTGGTCATCTTGGATGTTCAGGGTGTCGGGAGCTTCCTCCATCTTTAACATCTTAATGATCTGGTTTCTATACTCTCCCTTCTTGATTAGCTCATTAAAAGGAACAAATATTTTGATTTTGATCATTTCTCTCTCAAAATTAAAAGGAGGGGGAGCTTTATCTACCTCTCTCATGTTCGTTTCCTTACTTTCCTCATGTGCTTTCTTTAGGGATTCTTCCTTTGATTTTCCTTTTTTCATCGCGTCCCTTGTTGAATTATCTTTCTTTGGTTGGCTTGAACAAGGAGTATTCACCTGGGGTTCCTTTTTGGGGATTGTCTTCGAAGGCTCTACAAGCGTCTTTCTACTCCCGAGGTTATATTTTTTTTGAAACTACATGATTGCGTTGTGATATCGCTTCATGAACTCCTTCATTTCTGAAAACAGTGTATCATCATTCTCCAACATAAAACCATCATTCATATCCATAAATTGATCATGTTCTCCCTTTGCTAAGAACACGTATGTATTTGTATCATCACAGCAATGCATATGGTCTTGTATCATCTTATCAAAGTCTTCATTTGCGTAGTTTTTTGGGAAAGGGGGTCTTATCTGTTGATCACCTTGATCTCATTGGTCCCTTTGCCTGATCTGCAAAGCTGGAGCTCTTCTAAAGTTTTGATTTTTAGGATGGAAATCATTTTTCTCCCTGATGGCAGGCTTATTTTCCATAGACATCCTTTCCATGAGCCTTTCCATAGTCTTCATCATCAAGTCAGAATTTTCGTCTGACGACCAAGACGTAGAGGGTTGCGTGTCCCCTTGGGCAGTTTTCCCATTTCTGTCAAAGTTTTATTTGATCTTTCCCGACGCCATCATATTTACTTCGACTTCAATCGCATAGCACCTAAGGTATTATATCTTCTTTCTCTTAGCATCAAGGAAAAATTATTGTCAAAAGAATCAGTGTATAGAAGTTGAGCAGCTCCGAGAGGCAATTCGACTTCCATGGGGATTGAGTTATAAACATTCATGAATCTGGCTGAAAACTCTTGCACTATTTCCTATGGTGATCTTTTATATTGTTGTATTGAGTTAGTAATTGCAGAGGATTATTTTTATCACCCCATCTGGCCAGAAATAGTGTTTCAAAAGCTGTAAAATCAGGGATGCTCGTTGCTTAAAGGGCCTTGAAACATTTTTTTACCTCCCCTGAGAGGCTCTGCGCAAACAATCTCATTTTTACATCCTCGTGATCGACCTCTTCTAGGTCAACAAAATCATTAAGCCAATCCAAGTGATTTTGGGCAGAAGCATTTCCCTCGGCATCATACAACTTGATCCTCTTATTATAGTTCTGGGGAAAATAGTGTAGTTGGGATGGTAAGGAAAGAGGGGCGAATCTAAAGGCCGTGACTCTAGGAGGGTTTTTATCTTTTTGGGTGGTCCGAGTGGGGATTATGGAAGTTTGTGGGGGTTTTTTTGGTATCAAATATTGGAACCTCTTCTCATTGAAGACTATTTTGTCCAAGTAGGATTCTGATTTAGACCTAAATAGAGTTTGTTCGAATAGTGTATTAAAGTCAAGGTCGTCGATACTTTGTACTATGTCCTTGGGTAGAGATAAGTTTTTGTCTAGGTAATAGAACAAGTCTAGTATATGTTTCTTTGCTTTGCATAGAATTTTTTCAGGATCAAACACATGCGCTATGGGTTTTGGATCAGGATTATCTCTGGTATAAACTTTCTTTGGAGCCAGGATTTTTTTTTCTGACTACTCTATGCTACTGGTCTTATTTATTAGAGTCGCCAGGGTAAAAAATATTTCAGCCAATATAGACGTCTAACCCACTGTTACCCTCAGGGGTCAAAAGTACAACTTTAGTCGTTTTCCCAAGGAAAGTGTTTTCAATTTTGTCCCCGACAACGGCGCTAAGATGTTAGAACTCTGTAAATTTGTTTGGATGAGAAAAAAAATGACAGAGGTAACCTACAGACCAACTTTAATACTAGAAAATAGCCTTCCCAACCTAGATAGGGCTCTCTCTGAGACTCATTCTCTATATATAATGACTTTTAATTGTCGACTAGATTTATTGTGTTTGTTAAATGTTTTTGGTTTCGCTGGCAAGGAAATACAGAAACTTGGTACATGGAGTAAACCTCCTTAAAGCGAGAGAAATTAATGACTTGGTAGATGAAACTTTAAGAGGATAAAGGATAAGCAGCAATTGTCTTTCAATTCAATGTCGTTGTGTGTGGCAAAAGAAAGAGTACATAAAGCAACTCAGAGCACCCTTGAAGATGAATTCTAAATCACTTAGAAGAAAACACAGAGTTTAAATGGTGAAGTCTAAAGCACCGCACAGTGAATTCAAGACTTATTAAACATTCCAATTTAAACAAAGTAAAGGCATGAATATACAAAAAACAGGAAGTACATACATAGATGGGATCACAATACATCAAACCACCACCATTATAATCTTTTCGTCAAATCCTCAGGACTTATGCATTATATTTCAATCGGGTTCAAAGATTTCATTCAACAGTTTGTTGTCTACATTACTTTTCCAACCTGGCTTACATTGAAAGGATAGAATATATAGCAAACGTTACGCCCCTTGGGTTGATATGCCTCAAACCACTTATCCTAGAATTTTGGTTCCGGTTATTCCCTGCCAGATGACCTTTCAAATAGAGTTAACTAAAAATGGAAACCTGACTGCACCCAATCATGTCATAATCGACGTCTTCATCATGATCGTTCATTCATCAGTAAGATTCAATAATTAGGAGGTGATATATCGGTGTTTCTCCTTGAGTGGTTACCCGAATGATCAAGCACGTCGTCAGAAACCCTGCCACCCAGTGTAACTGGCTCTGGTTTTTGTCGCGTGATCATTGGCTATAGTATGCACATGGCGAGTTGGTATGGAGTATGTCTATTGGCTGTCACTCATGCTTTCCAGGTGGCGAGGATGGTCGGGGACCACGCAATCCTTAAAAATTGTCATGTGTTTCACCTACACTTGTCCTTCTCAATAGGTTGGTTTACAGCATCTGCGCGACGAATATCCACCACGCAGGTTCCCGTCAGACTTCTCGTTTCTTGGCAAGAAACAATACACGAGGGGAGAAATATTTCGTGCCATGTTCAAAAAGAAAAAAATGGGGTCATATTGGGTGCGCGGTTCTTTGGGAGATTGGGCCTCCTCAAGCTTCTTGATCAACCTCGGCCTGCCTCTTTTCCTGGGTACTGGTTGTTGGGATGATGATTCTTCTATTTCCTTTCCTTTTCCTGTGGCCTCTTCCATTCTTGACCTCACGCTACTAAATGTTGTTTCCCCTGTGGGTAGAGGGAAGTATCCTTTGGGGTCCCTGGGGATGTCGGCTGAAATTAGAAACAAATCCCAGTCTTTGTCCAGCCGTCTCAATTCCTTGAATACCATAAACTTGATCAATGACATATGGAATAAGTTCTTCTTTAGCTGGCCATCTTTGGCCTGGACATTGTCCACCATCCTTTCTAGGCTTCAATGCAAGAATAAAGGTAAGTTCAAAGGTCTTTTCCTTGTGAAATGCATCATAAACATGATGTGATGTGGGTATATTCTGTCAGACCTTCTTTCATGGGTGAAATACCTTCTAATCACGTTTAGGATCTTTTGTAAAGGCTCATGGATATACGGACTCGAAACGCTCGCTCTGATTTTCCTGTTTAGGAATTTTGTCTTGATAAAGTCTTCATAGCATAATATGTCTAAATGCATGCCCTTAGACCACCTTTCACCATGCGGAGGGATCTCCATTGTGGATGAGAGAGTTTCCTCCATCACCCGGAATGCGGTTCCCACAATGGTCGTGCGAAACCCATTAAATCTGAGAGTGAATTGTTCATCCAGTTTCGAGTTATATCCTTGGATATTCTCGCAATAGTGCATACATCTGACATGTTCAAAATATTCCCTGACATTCGGATCTTCATTGATTAATTCCAAGTCCTGAGGTTCGGACCTTACGGCTCTGCCACTTCACGCCTTCTTCCTTATGTCTTGGGATGTTGTCATGATGCAAATTTGTATTTTTTTCACACCTGTGATAATGAATGATACCACCCTCTTTGCATGGAAAATAGATAATGATATACTTCGCAGAGACTTGTCGGAATGGCAGTGACAAAAACTTTTTGCGATAAGCAAAAACAACTCTAGGAGTTCATTGCGCGGTCGCCAGGTGCTATGAAAAATTTTGGCACAAAAGGAGATTGACGCTGTGATAAATGGAAATGGTAGGCTCGTTGCAGTATGGAAGCGTGACAAAAATTATGGTGTGGTGGAAAGGCGTTGAAATACTTGTAGCGAGCCAGGGATTTGGACGCGGAAAGAAATTTGAAGCGACAAGAAAAGAACTCCGAAGTGGAGAGGTTGACTACGAGAAGAAATATCACCCGACGCACGAGCTTGCGAAAAACTCCAACAGGCTTCAAACCATGACCGAAAACGAAGGAGACGTGGCAATCTTGAATGAATGGAATCACAACATAACCGATGGCAATCGACTTTCCCACGGCGAAAGGACCCGAGACTTGCAAAAAAAATTACATACAACGCACAAACTCGAATGGTAAAGGAGAAACACGCAGGGTGACTTATATTTATACTTGAACGTGTGAGGGATGGAACCATGGAAGAGGACGATAAATCCATGGTGACGATAATTTTTTAAGCAAGTTGAGTATTTGCGCAGCACACTCGTGTGACAAGTAAACTTTGAACTGTGAAGTACAGATGATAAGAGCTACGGAGTATACGTGATATGAACGTCATGATTTCTTAACCTTTCTGACTTCATAATTAGGTAATGATGGTCGTTATATCTATCGATGTGACCTATATTCTAACAAATTACCTTGACCTATGGCACTTAAATTCCCTCTTTATGACAAGACTTGATCTTTTGGGAAAAGGACCTTTAGAGTTCGTGCATGGCTAATTATGACACCCTTTCCCAACTCCAAGGGCCAAACCCACCACTTGTTGACTTCAACCCATTCATTATTTAGTACCTGAATCCACACACTTCGACACATGACCTACGACTCATCTAGGACTAACTCTAACTGAAAAAATTATGGTGCTAACACCCCCCTCTCACACTCACACATTCTATTTGTACCCCCATCCTCCCTCTATCTCTCCCCCTCCCTCCCACTATCCCTCCTCTCTTTCTCTCCTACATCTACCACCGCCTTATCTCTCTCATTGTTAGTCTCACTCTCACTATTTCGCCCCACCTCTCTCTCCTCTACTCTCCCCCCATTTCTCTCTTTATATCTCTCTACCCCCCTTTCTCTCTATCTCCCCCCTTCCTCTCACAATCATTCTCACTCTCTCTCCACCCCTTCCTCCCTCCCTCTCTCTCTCCCCTTCCCTCACACTATCTCTTTGCTCTCTCTCTCATACATCTACTCCACCCCACTATGTCTTCCCCCATTCCTCTCACTCTTTCTCTACCTTCTTTCTTTGTCTCCCTCTCCCTCCCTCTCACACACTCAAACACTCATTTTCCAACCCCCCTCTCTTTCTTACACTTCCCCCCTCTCACACTCACACATTCTCTCTCTAATCCCCTCCTCCCTCTATCTCTCCCCCTCCCTCCCATTATCTTTCCTCTCTTTATTTCCTACATCTACCACCTATTTCTCTCTCATTGTTGTTAGTATCACTCTCATTATATCCCCCTCCCCCTCTCTCCTATATTCTCCCCCCGTTTCTCTCTTTATATCTCTCTAGCCCCCCT
>ML777016.1:848886-862520 GCA_009831015.1 Picea engelmannii | reverse complement strand
AACTGGACTAGCCAAGAACTATGGCAAACTCATAAATGTGAATATGTGATGTAAATGGACCTTGAGGAAAAGGTCAATGAATGTGAATAACATTTTGAATTATTGCAGGACTGTTGAGAGGGGATGTGCAGAAAAAGAGACCACGATGGCGATGGAAGGCACCTGAAAAGGTGGCGTTAACTTCCACCGAGAATTAACACCGTATTTGGACTCCACTGGCCCAGAGAACCAAAAGCAGCTCGTTGGCCTCGAATTTAATGTCTCACGGGCTGGTAGGCAGATGGCTTAATGAGGGATGGGATGGTGAACCGCCCATCCGTAGAGCTGTCAGGCCTGATCAGACACGAGGGGAATCACGCCACACGCAACCTCGCAAGAGGATAAGGCGTGACGTAGAAGCGATTTCGAGGGGTAGACGTGAGGGGAACTCTGGCATTACGCAAAGCGAGTGATAGCAGAGAGGAAGGATTGCAACCTTCGCTCCTGGTCACTGGCAGACAGAGAGACGCAGTCACAGAGCATCGTGGTCTTAGCTCGGGGTGGCTAGTGGTAAATCCATTGGGAGTCGCTACGCCTATGGTTGGGTGGAAACGAGCACCCCTCTCAGCAGTTGCACCCACTTCTGGTGTTATTTATGATAAGTGTTTTACATATTGCATCTTGAAATTCATATACTAATATATATGCTCATAGAACTATGAAATTGTGAATGATTTCATTGTAAGAATGTATGTGTAGTGTTTTGATAAGAATTAATAGATATATGCTTATAACACAGATCTGAAGATTTATCTAACTATGCCTAGGTTGAACTAAGTTAGGCTTCCAGCCCATTCTCGGGAAGCTGTTTACCCTTATCTGTCTCCAGGAATGCCCCGGTATAGATCTCTTCACAGAGATTCCCTCCTTGGAAAGGTTTACCAAGAACCTGGAAAAAGGACTTGAAGGTGCAAGTCTTAATAACCCTGTACGAGGAGGAATGACCCTCTTAAGATATCGAAGTAGCAGCGTAAGAATAAGTAACGAATCGACAGATGAGGTCCTGTCGGAAGACCCATGGTCATTCACGACCGTCAGATTGATGAAAGTAACAAGGGCGTTACATACCTTGCCCTTTTTCTCTCTATCTTCGTAAATAGCGATGAAATCGGGATCGTAGACCCCCCCCCCTCCAAAGGTCCATGAGAACATTTGGACCGTTGATCTTTCCACACCCACGAAGTAGTGGAAGAATGCACTAGGTGGGACAGATCTGAGCCGTCAGATCTTGAGCAGATACCTGTCAGCCGTCGGATCTGACAGAAGTTGCGTGAGGGTTAAGCTTGTGAATAGAAGGAAAAATCCTGAAAGGAGGGTTGGCTCATCAGAGTTTCACATATCAAGAAATCGGAAGTCTCGATGACATGAGATTAGGAATTTCCCTGGGAAATTACCCGGAAGCAATCTGGGTCGTCCATCTGAGAGAGGACGCGCATCACGCGGTCGTTCGTTCCGGAGATCCGGGCACTAGACATCGAGACGTCGGCATTTGGGAAATCAGAGTTCCTGAGGTCGTGAAAGTTGAGACATCAGAAGTCTCGAAAACGCGAGGAGCAATCTGAACCATCCATTCACTTGGGACGTGTGTCAGATATCTGAAGGGAGTCGGAGTCTGGCATTTCGCGAGTCCTAGGGACGAGGCATCCAGGACATCAGAAGTCGCGAAATCTTGAGAGTTAATCAGGACCATCCATCAAAGGAAGACGCGTGACAGCAATCGGAGCCATCGAGAAAGTCCCAACAGAAAGTCATCTATCGGCATATTGGTCATCGGGATATCGGGAACCCTGGTGACGGGAGATTTGGGCATTTCAGAATCGCGAATTCTGAAACCCCGACAAGGAGAAGAGTGCCATCGTGGGGCTAGCTGTCAACCTATCAGAGAATCGGGATTCGAGGGATCGGAAATCCTGTGGGCAAATGTTTTTCAGCATTAGAAACCCCGAAGCCCCGATAGGTGGTAGGGCGGCGGTCATATAAAGGGAGGTCGTATGGACCCAAAAGGTTTGGCCCAGGGGATTAGCGAAAACTAACGTCCTATCGGGATATCGGGGATTCTGAGGACAAAATGTTTATGCATTTTGACATTGCGATGTTCGAAACCCCGATGGGAGACAAGGCTGCGGTCTTGTGGAATAGTGGTCACGTGGGCTAGAGGTCTAGCCTGGAGAGCTAACAGAAGTTGGAGCGTGTCGGGATTTGAAGGATTGGGAATCCCGTGGGCCAATGTATTGCAGCACTTAAAAGCTCGAAACCCCGACGAGCAGTAAGACTGTATTCACGGGGATAACGGTCGTATGGGCTAGGAGAGCTAGTGCATAAAGAGCACGTCGGGATTCGAGGGATCGCGAATCCTGAGGACGAGTGTATTTCGACATTGAAAAGTCTGAAAAACCCGAAAGAAGGACAAGGCTGCGGTCTTATGAATTAACAGTCACATGGACCAGAGCATAGCCAGGAGGGCTAACACGTAAAGGGCGTGTATCGGTAAAATTGCTCATCAGAGATCGGGAGTTCGAGAGGACAGGAACTTTTGTCGTCAAGAATCACGAAACTCTGAAACCCAAAGCTATCATCCAGGAAATGTCACAGGCGCGTGGAGAAGAGGTCGTGACAGGGAAATAAAGACCTGTAGATCGGGATTGGCCTTTCGCTGCTGCGAGCTTCGGGGATTCTCATTGTTGAGAAATCAACGATAAAAATAAAAATAAAAAATTGATTGTAGGTAGTGGGTGTGTTACACCGTATACTAATTTTTTATACAGAATTTTCAAATATAAAGACTGCTTTTGAATTTGAGCCAATCTTCAATTGATAAGCAACACGAGCAAAGGCATTTTCAAAGAACTTTCAGTGCCCAGAGCTGTGTTCCAAATCCCCCAACACATGTTGCCAGAATCAATTTTATTATAAGAAAAGAAGTCCTAGAAACAAGGTAGGCTTCAAAGGCCATTAAAAGATACATATTATTCTTAACTCTTTAACAAATGCAAAGGAATCCTAATTGATTCACAAAAGAACCAAATTTTCCATCTCATTCATAAGAGAAATGAGCACTGAAAACATTTTTTGACAGCTTTTATTTGCGGATCACTTGCTAGAATACAACAAAAGAGGCACCAACTTCACCTCTATATAAACCCAATTTTCTACCAACAACCCCTAACAAAACCCCAATTCCAGTTACCAATACCCTATACCAATAAGTTATGTCAATTTTTGCTAACATAACTTTCATTCTTGAATTTCTGCCATCGTCAATCAAGATATGTGGGGGGAAACTCCAGAGACATGCCTTTGCTTAAGGCACTCAATTTCAGGATTCAAAAAAAAATCCATCATATCAGGAATCCATACATGATTGAGAGAAGCGTAACATATTTGTTGAGAAAAGAGAGTCCTCTCAACTTTATAGTTGTTTTGTCTTGTAATCTGCATGTTTGTGCTTGGACTGTTTCTTTTATTTACACACATTTCTTTTGATGCACAGAGAAACAACAATTATCCTACCTCTGCATATTCAAGAACAATGAGGAGTCATTTTAGTTTCAAAGGATATGTTTCTTGGATTTTTTTTAAAGCGTTAGCTCCAGAGCTTTGTCACATTTAACCTAAGAAAGATGCACAATATCCATTTTTCGGGATTTGAGGGGAATTCCACGGGTTCCAATCGATATTGTGTCCAATTGTTGTGTTCAGTTTGTGACTTGCTAAAGTGGTATTGGCATCCCATTTTTCGCATGGATCTGAGCTTGTTGAGTGCAGAATGAGGCAACCTTTTGATCCTTGATGTTGATCCAGAATAAAAAGAAAACAATGATTCCAACTTGAACAGTAAATAAATCTCAATGCTAAAAGCATTAGCAAACTTAGAAAAGTATTTGTTATGAGTCAATATTTACCCCTATATCAATTTGCAACCAACCTTTACGAGATTATCCTTTATTTGTTACAAAAGATTTCTACTTTTTCTGTGTGTGGGTGTGTTTAGTTTAGGTGCTTCTTAGTATTTTGTATCTCATTTGATGCTTTCTTTCTTCTATTTTTAAGATGATAAACTGTAAGCAACGATTAGCTCAATTCTATTTTTAAGATGATAAACTTTAAGCAATGGTCAAAATTGAGCTAATATGTGTTGAAATAGGCTTGAACTGCTTCAGTTGACTGTGTCCATTGTTTATGACACCATGCATGTGTTGAGGATTTGGCAGATCTTCCTAGAGTTGTTCACTTAAGGTGTCTGACTTAATATTTTTCCCTATTTCTAGAGTTTATGTGAGCTTTTTTATTGAAATGTCCCATTGTCTTTGGCATTCAACATCTGTTCTGCTTATGCAAGCTAATGAATTATGCTTATGTCCCCTCCTAATATATTTTTTCTTCATCTTATTGAAAGAATCTTTGCATATTGCCTAAAAACATTTTAATTGTGAATTTGATAATTTGTTGCCAAATTCATGCTTGCTTATGTGCAACATGTGACACTAGAGGATCTTTCTTTACATTCTTGATTGTACAAACAAAACATTTATTTGACGTAACCTGAAAAACAAAGATATATTTCAGAATGACTAGAGCTACCACTCATCCCAACCTTTTATGGTCAATATGATTTCAATTTGTTGGCTTGACCCCTTGTTCCTCTTTTTGTTTTTTTCAAAATCAAGTCTTCTAATTTAATATCGGGCTTGTCTGTTTAGTAACACAGGGGTGGTGATACACCCCCACCAGGGTTTGATTCCCCATAGTACATGTTAGCTCATTGTCGGTTGTCATGGCTACACAGGTGGGCCAGATGCAGTGATGGACAAAGTTTTTATCCCTAGTGCCAATGGTTTTCCACTTTGGTGTTGATCGGGTGGCACTAATAGTAAAATAAAACGTATTAAAAAAAGAAGTCTTTTAATTTATGCTTTATAGAATATATTTATTGGTAGGAAATTTATGTTTTGTACAACCTATGATAAATATCCATAAATGCTCTCACATTCCAACACACTCGACTGAGTATTGTATAGCTTTGGATTTGATCATAGCACTTGCTTCTGGAGTGAGATTTGCTACGTGGTTTGGACAGAAAATTAGTCTTTGTAATTGCTTGAAATATTTATAGGTGATGAGTCCTAGTCATTCTCTAAAGAATCAAGTGCCCCAAATGTTTGTATGGCCACTTGCCTAATAGATAAAGGCTCTTTGGATAAGTATATACAACCTTGTTGGATGGTTGGTCAACCTGTACTTGGTTTTAGCAGTAAACTTTAGAGGAATGAATTAGTATCTTCTTCGCTGTAGTAATATTTGACATTCTTTTTTAATTTTTCCACGTCTGCTGGGTTATGGGGTTGAGTCTTGCCCTCCTCTTCTTTCCAATCATCATCTAGATTGGTATGTAAATTCTGTTACAACTTGCCTTCTGTATACCTGGATGGGTTTTATTGTTTGGAAAATGGAAATTAATACTGGTTACGAAGATGAACTGAAGTCTAGCACTTGGCTTGTTTCTAAATAACAGGGATTTATCAATAAGTAGAAATATTTCAAATCCACCCATAATTCTCTCTTAAGTTTCTTTTTTTCACTAGTGTTGTACCTTTGGAATGTTTACACTCAGGTATAGTTGTCAGTTAATTAGTTAAGTCTACAAGCTTGGTATATAAGTGGTTAAAGTAAAGATTTTGGTCCAAATCATGTTTCAAATCTAAAACTTAGCCAAACAAGGGTGAGAGTGTTCTATAGGTATGTCAGAATGGAAATTTTTGGATAATTTTAACATGTCCAGGATCCTTGATTCATAAATGGAAGCAATGTATAACTTCAAATCTTTTTATACATTAAAAAAATATTTCTACTGGTCAAATTTGAGATTTCCTCTTTCCTGGTTTGCAACACTGAAACCATGTGTAGTAAACTGATTGATAATTGACAAAAGGGAGGCTTTTGGTTTATATATGTTGTAGTTTTATAAGCAATGAATTGTTGTCAATAAAAAATCTAAATTCTTTTTCTATTAAAAGTTTCATATTAAGAAGAGAATGTATTTTGTTGTATTACATGAAGACAAGAGCTTGCAAGTTTGGTGTGACATGCAAGTACCATCATCCATGTGACATAAATGGATTAGGAGGACAAGTACAAATGAATTATTTAGGCATTCCTATGCGTCAGGTATGTTATCTAAACTTTGGACGATAATATGGTTTGGAACTGTGATTTTTGTAAAACATAAATTTAAAATTCATTTGACTGAGATTGTATCAAAATGTTAAGTTTGGGCAGATGTATGCAGACCACGAAAATATTGCTCTGTTTTAGTGGGAATTATATGCATGCATGATGAATATCAATATATTTGATGTATGTTGATTTTTGTTGTACAAGGAGAGAAAGAATGTGCATATTACATGTGTATTGGATCCTGCAAATATGTTGTTCACTACAAGTTTCATCATCCCCAAACTGCAACAATAGTTTCAGGTTATGCAATTTCATGATCTCCTAAAACACCTGCATCATCATATTCATCTCGGTTTGTGTCTTGGCCTTTGCCAAGATCACCCTATTTTCCCGGTCCTCGACTGCAAGGATCTCCAACTTATGTGCCCGTCATATTTTCACCTTCCCAAGGCATGCTACCAATGTTAGCATGGAACAATTACCAAGTGAGTCCCTGAGTTCTTTGTCTGAGTTTCTTACCATTTGTAGCCTATTAGTGAGGATCTGTACTTACTTTATACCATGTATGCTTTAGAATTGCTTAAGTCTTAGTTTTCATGGTAAACATTCATCTACTATATAAGCACATATATTCCGACTCCAATTTGATTTGACAATATTTTTTTATCATGTACATTGATGCATGGCCATATTTTAGATTCGTTAAACATTTCTTGATGAGATGAAATCATACAAAGGGAATATCTTCGTAGTAGTATTTTTTGTTCATGGATATGAAATAAAAATTGAGTGATTTTGGGCAAAGGTATTACAATGATGTAGAGAGGTTATGGTTGTTGAAATTACTAAGACAACTGAGAGGGGGGGTGAATCAGTTGTTATTGTGCTTAAACAATTTTAATTCAATTAAACCATTTTTAATCTTTCTCCAAGTGACCATCAATATTATACTACATATGGACAACATAAATAATGAGCATCACTCACACATAAGATATACATAGAGACAGATTTTCATGAGGAAACCCATAAAGGGAGAAAACCTCTTCTTCTTTGAAATGATAGGCAGTCTTTTAAGTTCTGTACATCATCTATAATTGAGCACCAACTCTCTGGTTTCTCTAGCACCCACTAGAAGGAAGCAACAACTCCCTAAGTGTTCCAACACCAACTGGATGGAAGCACCAACTTCCAGTCACAGAGGCACCAACCTTTATAACAGAGAACGAATGTTCTCCCTTGCACCACCATGCCACCCTAGTTTTTCTGGTTGCAACCAGATGGAAGCTACAACTCCCTATGTTCAAGCACCCACTTGAACCTTTGAGGACAACAATCCTCCCTAGCACCACCCTACCTCCCTAATTATAAATAAATGATTGAGTAACCAACAACACAGATAAATCGATTCTTACCACTTCTTCTTTGTTCTGTAAATCTGGTCTGCTTCTGACTATTCTGCAATTCTTCTCTTCCTTTGTCTACTCTGCAATTCTGCTATGCTTTAAGTTGTTCTGCAATTCTGCTCTTGCTTCTATCTATTCCTCATCTGTTACTCATATCTGAGTTTTTATCTCACACTGTGCATACTGTCGATCTCACACTGTGCATACTGTAATTTTCCCTTTCTTATAGTTCAACTCATTTTTCATTCAGAACGACCAACGTTGCACAGTCATCTCGTATCTTCTTTTATTCACACATGCCTCAGCAACTGAATCGCCAACCGATCAAGAATCATAAATCAGTTTTGCTAATTGAATCGTAATTGATCAATTAACTATGAGGTGAAATAGTAGCCCTCTGATCATATTCGAATTCACCTGCACCGTTGGATTACAAGAAACAAAATGTCTTTCGCATTTCGTATTTCGACAATTTGCGATTCCGCATGTCACGAATTCCTGTTGTGAAGCATCTCGACTCTCCAAGTCACGATCCCTTAAATGGATCCAGATCAACGGTCCACAAAACTTCATAATCTGATCCCTTCTTTTCCTAATTGAACGACTGACGGGATTTTGGTGTTTTTCCCTTCAAGTCTTCAAGACTCACAATAGTCCCTTTTGGCATTTCACGATTTCTATGGTGAAGTGTTTCGACACTCCAACTCTCAGTAACCAAAACCTACACCTAAAGGTGTTTTTTGCATTTCGGCATTCTTGTGGTGAAGTGTTTCGACACTCCAACTCCCGGTATCCAGAACTCCGAAATGGAGTTATTTCCCGGTCTGCGAAACTCTTTGTTGATGTGCCTATTTCGGGATTTCGACGTTTCACATTTCGTGACTTCGGGACTCCTGTGATGAAGAGTCTCGACTCTTGACTTCTCCAACTCTCAGTATCCAGAACTCTGAAATGGAGTTATTTCCCGGTCTGTGAAACTCTTTGTTGATGTGCCTATTTCGGGATTTCGACATTTTGCATTTCGCGACTTCGGGACTCCTGTGATGAAGAGTCTCGACTCTTGACTCCTCCAACTCTCGGTATCCGAAACTTCAATTTCTCGGTCTGTGAAACTCCATAATGGAGTCTTTGACATGCTATGATCTATCGCATTTTGGGATTTTCTACTGTGAGTTGCTTCCTTGACTCCTGGAGTTTACGGTTCTGATCTTGCCATGCAATCATTTTTGCGCTGCTGGTCTTGCCACTTTCTCTTGTTCATCATCGTTGGGCTGAGCTTGCCATCAATGACAAACAAATACTCTGCCTTCTGTCTGCCTATAATAAATATGCCAACAATCTCCCCCTTTGGCATTGATGGCAACCCCTTGAAGAACATCCAACTATACCACTGTAGCATCCTTGAAATTACCAATAACATCCTTGAAATTACCAGTAGCATCCTTGAAATCCTTGAAATTACCACACTTTCTCCCCCTTTGACATCAATGTCAAAGAAGAAACACGCTCCCCCTGAGTTGTTGCAGTACATACTCCCCCTGTCAACGATGAGTAGCTTAGAAATACAACAGATATTCAATAAGTACTCCCCTGACCAGGTGAACAGATTAGACAAAAGAAGTTATAACCCCCAACTTTTGACGAAGATATCCAAAAGGGGTCGCTGCTAACGGTTTAGTAAAGATATCAACTATCTGTTCTGTGGAAGGAATATAATTCATCTGAACAATTCTGTTTGTAACTTGTTCTCTGAGAAAATGGTATTTTATTGGTATGTGCTTAGATTTTGAATGAAGTATAGGATTCTTAGAGAGACTGATGGCACTGGTGTTATCACAGTGAAGTGGAATGGGATCGGTGTAAGTTACCCTCAAATCTGCAAGAGTTTGTATCATCCATAAAATCTGAGTGCAGCAGGTAGCAACAACAATGTACTATGCTTATGTAGTTGATAAGGAAATAGATCCTTACTTTTTACTAAGCCATGCTACTAATGAGTCACCCAGGAAGAATGCTCCTCCACTGGTGTTTTTTCTCTCATCAACACAGTTTGCCCAATCTGCATCTGAATAAGCAGTTAACTGAAAATTCTTATTTCTGGGATACCACAGACCATAAGTCATTGTTCCCTTCAAGTATTTGAATATCCTTGCAACAACTACCAAATGACTTTGTTTGGGAGCAGACTGATAATGACCTACCATTCCAACAGCTTGCATTATATTAGGACGGGATGCTGTGATGTACAGAAGACTGCCTATCATAGAGTGATATGTCCTTTGATCAACATCCGGTGAAATATCATCTTTACCGAGCTTGCAACCAACCAACATAGGTGTACTAACAAGAGAGGAATCCTCCATCTGAAATTTTTTCAACATCTCTTTCAAATATTTTTCTTGAGATATAAAAATTCCTACAGAACTATGTTTTACTTGTAAGCCAAGAAAATATGACAGTTCTCCTATCATGGACATCTCAAATTCTATTTGCATAGAGTTAGTAAACCACTGGACAGATGATTCATTAGTGCAACCAAAAATAATATCATCTACATAAACCAAAACAACTAGTAAATTATCACCTTCAAACTTAATGTAGAGATTGTTGTCAACGGTACCTCTCTTGAACCCTTTATTTTGTAAAAAATTGTCCAGTCTATAATACCAAGCTCATGGTGCTTGTTTCAGTCCATATAAGGCCTTCTTCAGCTTGCAAACATCATTAGGATTATCTGTCAATGATAATCCTTCAGGTTGCTCCATATATACTTCTTCCTCTAGATCTCCATTAAGAAATGTTGACTTAACATCCATATGATAAACTTTAAAGTTCTTATGACATAAATAAGCAAGAAACATTATGATGGCTTCCAATCTTGCCACTGGTGCAAAAGTTTCATCAAAGTCTTGACCTTCAACTTGTGCATACCCTTTACAGACCAATCTGGCTTTATTTCTAACAACTTGTCCTTTTTCATTCCTTTTATTCTTGAACACCCATTTGGAACCTATCACATTCTTATCTTCGGGTCTAGGGATAAGCTCCCAAGTATTGTTCTTCTCAATATGATCAAGCTCTTCATTCATTGCTCTAATCCAATCATCATGTTGGTTGGCTTCATCAAATTTTTTAGGTTCAGTCATAGATAAAAAGGCAACATGAGATTGTTCTGAGTCTTTAATCAATTTCCTTCTTATATGAACTCCTTTATTTATATCTCCAATTATCTGATTTTCAGGATGATTCTTTCTAACAATTTTGAGAGGTGATTTTGCTTCTTTCTGTTGATTTGTGTCAGCCTGAGTATTCGTATCTTCATCTGATTCAGATTCTTCCCTTTTTTTATCCTTGGACTTGTTCATCTTCATCTTCAACTATATCTTTTGTGCTTGGTTCAACACTGCTTACATTTCTGACCGGAATTTCTTCATCAACTTTTATGTCTATACAATCAACCAGTTTATGCAGTCTCTTATTGTAACATCTGTACCCTTCACTGTTTGTAGCATAACCCAAGAAGATACCTTCATCAGCCTTGTCATCATATTTTCCAATATTTTCATCATTGTTCTTGATATAACATTTACTCCCAAAGACTTTAAAATGTTTGATTGAAGCAGGTCTTCCAAACCATAGTTCATAAGGAGTCTTGTCACTGTGTGGCCTGAGATGAGCTTTGTTAAGGATATGAACGATTGTATGAATTGCTTCTACCCAATATGTATGAGGTATGTTCCTTTCATTCATCATTGATCTTGCCATTTGTTGTACTGATCTATTCTGCCTCTCAACAACTCCATTTTGTTGTGGAGTCCTTGGAATTGTGTACTCTCTTTTGATCCCATGTTTATCACATAACTCTCTGAAGTTCCATGAACTAAACTCTCCTCTTCTATCAGATCTTATTGCCTTTAATCTTTTTCCTGTTTGATTCTCAGTCAGAGCCTTAAACACTTGGAATTTTTCAAATGCTTCAGATTTTTCCTTCAAAAAGGAAACCCATGTTAGTCTAGAATAATCATCAATAATCGACATAAAATAATTTTATTTTCATGTACCTTCTTTCCTTGATGGTCCACATAAATCCATATGTACTAACTGGAGAGGTTTTTCTGTTGAAGGAAAGTTTTTAGATTTGAACTAAGTGCGAGTAAGCTTTCCTATATGGCAGGGTTTACAAACAGAGTCGTATGGCTTTGATATCTTCAGAAGATCTTTTACTACCCCATTGTTTCTGAGCTTAATTATATGATCAAAATTTAGATGTCCAAGTCTACTATGCCACAACCAACTTTCATCATACTTGCTTAAGTGGCATTCTTCTTTTTCTTCTTTTAACACGTAGACATTATTTTTTGTTCTTATCCCTTTTGCAACTAGCTGTCCTGAATTCACAGATTTTATTCTACAGTCTTTAGATGTAAAAACGACTTCACATCCTCGGTCACAGACTTGACTGACACTAAGCAGATTATGTTTCAGACCTTCTACAAACAACACATCTTGAGCTTTCCCTTTGCCATTACTCAAACTTACCATTCATTTACCTTTTATTTTTCCTGGTGCACCATTTCCAAAAGTTACATTCCTTGATTTGCTTTCACTTAGAGTTAGAAACTTACTTTTGTCTCCAGTCATATGTTTAGAACATCCATTGTCAATATACCAAGGATTCTTTTGTCTTTGTGCTGATAACACTAGTCCACACTTGTCATCTACTTTCTTCTTCCAAACCTTGACATTTTCAGCAGTGGGGATCAAATCTGGATTGTAATTCCTTAAGCGACGGTCTGTAGCTTTATGTCCATAATTACGGTAGTTGTAACATTCTGGTTCACTGAATAACAGATCATAACGATTGTTATGCTCATAATTGTTGTTGTGTTCCACCTGTGTCCTTCTCCCAGTCATCACATGATTTATAGTTTGTGATTGTTTGTTACTTGGCTATCTCAATCTTTGTGGTGGCAAATAATTATTCCTTGAAAAACTTGATTGCTCATATCTAAATCTTAAAGAACAATTTATAGCTTTGTGACCAAAGTTAGAGCAGAAAAAACAATAACCATAGAAAAAACCTTTGTACCTTGAAAAAGTTTGTCTTCTTTGAGGAGGTCGATTTCTTTCATGTTGATAATCTCTTTGATCTACAGATTCGGTTCTGGTACTTTTTCTTTCATTCCTTCTTGGTAGCTGATTTTCTTTCTTTGTTTCTGCAGAGTGACTGTTGTCAATGTTTGAGGATTTGACAAACTTGATTGGTTCTGTATTACTTGGATGATCACTACTTGATCCTTCTTCATACCCTAATCCAGCTTTCAACTTTGGGTTTCTTTGTTGATTTAGAATGGAGGTTAATCCTTCTGAGGCTTTAATACTTGGCAAATTTTGGTGATACAATCCCTTAAACTTCTCCATTTCTTTTCTGGTTTTTACTATCTCTTCTTCTAAGGCTTCACARCTCGCTTTCTTCTCTGACAACTGTTGTTTCAGTATGTCTTCTATTTTCTTTGCCTCTTCTAATTCCACTTTCAGCAAGGCAAAGTCTTCATCAGGTTGTTTACTGTCTTTCTCGAATTGTATCAACAATTGTTTTTTATTTTTGTTCTTAATTCTTAGTCTGTCAATCTCTTCCAGTGCACTGATCAGTTCTCCTTCCATATCAACCACAACTTCTTCATCATTATCATCACTGCCTGTGCTTTTATTGTCATAATCCTCTTTGGCCATAAGCATGAAGTCATTTACCTTATCTTCACAGGAAGAGTCACTATCGGTGTCTTCTAAGGAATTGTCATTATTTGCACACAAACTTTTCTTCTTACTATATTTCTTGAATTTGTACTTCTTTTCATCATGAGAGTTTTGTTCCTTTTTCTGATGGGGACACTTAGATGCAAAATGACCTATCTTACCACAGTTAAAGCATTTGAAGGGCAACTTGCCTTGATATTTTCCTGATCCTTTCTTTAACCTTCTCACAAATTTTGCCTCAATATCATCTAATTCTGA
>ML777016.1:799761-848145 GCA_009831015.1 Picea engelmannii | reverse complement strand
TCACACAAGCACCAACTTGTATAATAGAGAACAACTGTTCTCCCTTGCACCACCCTGCCACCTTGGTTTTTCTGGTTGCAACCAGATGGAAGCTACAACTCCCTGTGTTCAAGCACCCACTTGAACCTCTGAGGACAACAATCCTCCCTAGCACCACCCTACCTCCCTGATTATAAATAAATGATTGAGTAACCAACAACACATGTAAATCGATTCTTACCACTTCTTCTTTGTTTCATAAATCTGGTATGCTTTTGATTGTTCTGCAATTCTTCTCTTCCTCTGTCTATTCTGCAATTTTTCTCTGCTTCAAGCTGTTCTGCAATTCCGCTCTTGCTTCTGTCTATTCCTCATTTGTTACTCATCTCTGAGTTTTTATCTCACACTGCGCATACTATCGGTCTCACACTGCGCATACTGTAATTTTCCCTTCTTACAATTCAACTCATTTTTCATTCAGAATGACCAACGTTGCACAGTCGTCTCATATCTTCTTTTATTCACACATGCCTCAGCAACTAAATCACCAACCAATCAAGAATCATAAATCAATTTTGCTAACTGAATCGTAACTGATCAATTAATCGTGGGGTGAAACAGTAGCCCTCCAATCATATTCGCATTCACCTGCACTGTTGGATTACAAGAAACAAAATGTCTTTCGCATTTCGTATTTCGGCAATTCATGATTTTGCATGTCGCGAATTCCTGTTGCAAAGCATCTCGACTCTCCAAGTCGCAATCCCCAAAATGGATCCAGATCAATGGTCCACAAAACTTCATAATCAGATCCCTTCTTTTCCTAATCGAACAACTGACGAGATTTCAACGTTTTTCCCTTCGAGTCTTCAAGACTCACAATAGTCCCTTTCAACATTTCGCGATTTATGTGGTGAAATTTTTCGACACTCCAACTCCCGGTAACCGAAATCTACACCAAAAGGTGTTTTTTGCATTTCGGCATTCCTGTGGTGAAGTGTTTCGACACTCCAACTCCCAGTATCCGGAACACCGAAATGGAGTTATTTCCTGGTCTGCGAAACTCTTTGTTGATGTGCCTATTTCGGGATTTCGGTGTTTCGCATTTCGCGAATTCGGGACTCCTGTGATGAAGAGTCTCGACTCTTGACTACTCCAACTCATGGTATCCGAAACTCTGAAATGGAGTTATTTCCCGGTCTGCGAAACTCTTTGTTGATGTGCCTATTTCGGGATTTCAGCGTTTCGCATTTCGCGACTTCAAGACTCCTATGATGAAGAGTCTCGAATCTTGACTCCTCCAACTCCCGGTATCCGAAACTCCGATTTCCTGGTCTGCAAAAATATGAAATGGAGTCTTTGACATGCTCTTATCTATCGCATTTCGAGACTTTTTGCCATGAGTTGCTTCCTTAACTCCTGGAGTTTACGATTCTGATCTTGCCATGAGATCATCGTTGCCCTGCTGGTCTTGCCACTTTCTCTTGTTCATCATCGTCCGACTGAGCTTGCCATCAATTACAAACAAATACTCTGCCTTCTATCTGCCCGTAATAAATATGCCAACAATGGTTTGGTACTTGGTATAAAGAAATACTAATAGTTTTGGCCAGGTTAGTAATCACATGTTCCCATTAATCTGAGTACCTATATATTCTTTCGGAAATATGGTTAATTCATTATGTAGAATTTTATATTTACCTCATTAAGTATGTTGTATCTCTGTTAATTCAATTGGGCTTTGATTTCACTTATGAGAAAATAACGAGTTGTCTGTTGTTGCTCTGCACCTTTCATAGACTAATGAGTCATTTGAATGAATAATTTTGGTTTTCTATGATTCAAATATTTCAATACTCTCACCGAATCCCCCAAGAATTAAGCAAAGATAGTGGAATGGTGCACATTAGTAAAATTAGTATTGCCAAAGAAACATATGTTAGTTTTTTTCGACGTTCCCTTTCCCCTGCTTCAGGGGTATGCTAGTAAAATGAGAGGTAGAAGGAAGGCAACAAAAATACGAACTGTATTTAATTATATGGCCCACAAATAAGTATAACATGAGTGTCAAGCATATTAAATCTAATAAAATGAGGGTTACATCTAGTCCACGAGTATCATAAGATATTTCGAGCATATTGAAAAAATTATCTTTGATAAATTATATTAATTGCACTCAAAAGTGTTAGCGTTGGTTTTTCCAAAAGAAAATTTCACATTATATTAAACATAATATAATCTTTTTATCTGTGTTGATGTGGCATAAAGTCCACTATGTCCAGTTAAAAATAATATAATCTTTTTATCTGCGTTGACGTGGCATAAAGTCCACTCTGTCCAGTCAATAATACATAGAGAAAAGACTTTAAAGAGTCTAAAGACCAAAATGTCGTCTAGCCTCTTATCTTCGACACAAAGGCAAAAAAGTCTAGAAATCCTTCAAAAAAGATCCTCGCTCCAAGAGGAGAAAAAATTGAAGAACAAAAAAAAACAACTAGAGCTTGTCTTTGAAAGTCCCAGAGACAAAAAAGACAGCAATGAAAAAAAAAACTACAAATTTATGAACTGAGTTGGGCCCTCATGGCCATCCATCCAAAGGTTGTATGTTATTCTCCCTCTGCAGTTGTGGAGGGCATTTTTTGATTGGCAGTCTGCTTGTATGTTCGCCTCCCTATAAATGTGCGCAAAAGAGATAGATCTGAAAAGAAGACAAATTTTTTCTATTCTTACCTTCCATGCATCCAAATTTTTCACCCTAAGAACACCTTTCTTATTGAACCAATCTATGACTATCTTGGAGTCACCCAATACATGTAAATCAGATACTGACAATCTAGCTACAAGAGTTATAGTAGCCCATACACCCAAAAGTTTTGCTCTGGTATTTGTTCCATTCTCACGGTTAAGAATCCATTTGTATTCTCTAAGATCATCTATCTTTATGACACCTGCAACTCCACTTAGGAGACCATTTTATTGAGCAACCCCATCAAACCAGGCTAGAGTTTTATCTGCAGGAAAAGTAAACACAATATTCTGAGGAGTATTGCCTTTATGCGGATTCATTGAAATACCCATAGCACTCCTTGCTAAAAAAACAATTCTTTGCACTGAGGGCATCGTTTCATCAAAGATAGACTTATTCCTATCAATCCAAATATACCGACAGACGTATGTTGGAAGAGCAGTCATATTGGAATTCTGAATAGTCCAATTTTGGAAGGATTTTGTCACTGTATTACCATTCCATCCATAACCTAGATTCATAGCCTTTTTGAGTTCCTCCCATATTGACCGGGTGAAGGATCAGTTAATGAAAAGATGTTTTGTAGATTCTCTTTTTTTTTACACAAATTACAAATACCTGGCGCCTTCCATCCGCGCTTTTGTAGATTTTTCCAAGATAAAATTTTGTTTTTTTGTTAAAATCCATACAAATAACTTTATATTCATTGGACACTCCCACTTCCATAATTTTCTCCTCCATCCTCCGATCGTGTAATTCCACAGAGAATTTGATAAAGCTTCATAGAAATTCTTGACAGTGATATCACCAAACTTGTCACCTCCCATCCAGATCAACTCATCCTATTTTTCAACTAAAGAAATGCCCGAATACATCAAGGATTGCCTGTATCGGTCCCATTCCTCAGCTAGCGGTTCTACCAGTCCCAACTCAGCACTGTTGATCCATCTTGTACCTGTCACGCTCCCATTCCTTTGTCGGCTTGCTTGATATAAGAGGTGGATTTCCCTTTGATCTAGAATACTCACCAAATCCTGCAATAAAATGGCGTCTTGTCCCATGCCTAAGATCACATCCTTTCCAACTATTATCGAGTGTCCAAAACCCGGTTTCCAAGATATCCACTGAAGTATGATTGGCAGAGTATTTCATAGATTTATCCATGTATGTGAACCAAAAGGGTGAACTGGTTCCGCCGATTGGAGCCAAGTCAAAACTGATACATGCATAAAGTACTTATCCTTGAGTACACTTTGCCAAATTCCTTGTTTCATCAAGGCTCTCCACAAAGTGTTTGAGGCCAGAGATCTATAGAAAAGGAAAATATTACGAAGCCCCCATCCTCCATATTTTTTGGGTCTAGCAATAGATTGTCATATACTTAAATGATACTTCCTTTTGTGATTGTTGCTAGAACAAAGGAAATCAAAACACATCTTGTGGATTGTTTGTAGAACAGAGATCAGAATATGTGAAAGAGCCAACCAGAAAACTGGTTGACTCTCCAGGACCACCTCAATCAAAACTAAATGTCCCCCAAGGGACAACCACTTATTACTCTGGTGACATATCCGAGACTTATATTTGTTAAGAAGCCATTACCAGTCACCTGCTTTATAACTATTGGGTTTTAACATAAAACCCAAATATTTGAAACCAGAAGCTAGGTCTTTACAAGGAAAGAGGAGAATATCCTTTAATGACCTGAGTGTTTCCAAATGGACCCTCGAGTGAAGTAAGACATACTTCTGGACATTGATAACCAGACCCGAGGCACAAAAAAAGTTTTGTAGAATATCCTGTATTACCAACCACTCTATAAGAGTCGCTCTAGTCATAATTAAAATATCATTTACAAAAAGGATATGGAGAATTTCAATCAATCTAGAAACCTTAATTCATGTTATATTGCCTTCAGCTTTTGCTTTTTTGAGCACCGGGCTAAGGCCTTCCATAACCATTATAAAAAGAAGTGGCGACATTGGGCATCCCTGTCTTAGACCCCTGTTGCTTTTAAAGAAGTTGGTTGGCTCTCCATTAATCAAGATAGCATAATTTGTAGAAGATACGCAAGCCATAATCCAATTGGTAGTTGGAATACCAAAACCACTTTGAAGCAGTATTAGCCTTAGATAATCCCAATTTGTACAATCATAAACCTTTTTTAAATCAAGTTTCATAATCATAGGTTGTAATTTTTTACTTTTAATACTATGCAAACATTCTTGTGTTGTCCTAATTGCATCAAGTATTTGCCTTCCTTTAAGGAAGCCTAATTGCTCCTCTGATAAAGATCTGGACAATATTGGTCTAATTCTCTTAGCAATCACTTTTTCTATAATATTGTAACATAAGTTGCATGGCGATCGACTGAAAATCACTGAACTTTGTAGGATTATTACCTTTGAGAATCAAGGCGAGAAAGGTGGAGTTAATCGAATTGATTACCTCTCCTCTGATTCTAGACTCTTCCACCATATCTAATAGATCCTGACCAACTAACTCAAAAAAAAAAAAAAAAACTCCACGGTCCATCCTTTGTAACAGTGTTTTCCAAAAGACTTAAATCCTCCTCTCGGACAATGCTCAGAAACATGCTAACTGAGTTGATTTGATTAACAATAGAATTTTGTCCAATATCATTGAAAAAAGTTTTAAAAAACTTTATTGCTTCCGTCTTGATAGCTTCCTATCCTGAATGTGTAACCCCTATTCCATCATTGATCTCCCAAATGAATTTTTTGTTTCTCCTGTAGCTCGCAAAACGGTGAAAGAACTTAGTATTCTTGTCGCCACTTTTGATCCAAATAGCTCTACTTTTCTTGTGCCATTGTTCTTCGTCTGCCAACAATAGTTTCTTTCTCTCTGTTTCAAGATTGTAAAGAGATTGGTCAAATATTTTAGTGGTGTTTCCTTGATACATCTGCTCATATTTAACTTCGAGGGTTTCTTCAATCTTATTGAGATCCCTCATATCCCGGAGACATTTTTCCTTAGCCCATCTTTTTACACAGCATTTTAGAGTAGAGAGTTTTGCCACCAATCTCCTTTGGGCACCTAGAATATTATCGAGACCAAGATCCAACCAAACATCCTTTACCAACACCTCAAAAGTCTCCTCCCCAATCCAAACAGGGTTAAGCTTAAAAGGACACGCCACCTTTGGGAACCCCATTCAAAACTTGAGAAAAACCAGTGCATGGTCTGACAGAAATGTGTAATGAACCCAAGTCCTAAACCTTTGAGTTGTAGCCAAGAGATCCTCTGAAATATATAACATGTCGAGTCTTTTAGAAATACTATCAATCTGTGCTCGACCGTTCCTCCATGTCGGAACAATCTCTGTAGGAGCGACATCAACTAGAGAGTTTAAAAAAAAAAAAGAGATTTGAAAAATCCCACCAAAGAGTCTTGTAAAGCATTATGCCCCAAAACTTCACAGATGAAGTAGTAAAATTCAAGTCTCCCGCAATGATTAGATCCTTTTGATCTAGGATACCTGAAGCTTCCACCGATACCAAAAAATCTTTTCTGTCATGACAGGGTCCGTAGACATTTAGAAGTGAAAGCTTCCTTTTGTTCGATAAAGAGTATCTTGACAATAGAATACCACCAGTACTTAGTAAAGGATCAAAAGCAAAAAAATTAGGATCCCAAGACTCAAGTAAACCACCAGATGTCCCCACAGCACTCACAACACAAATCATCCACTCAAGTCGTAATTTAAACATAAAATTTCTTGCCTTATCCGCCGACACCATAGTTTCCTATAAGAAGATAATACTTGGAGAAGTATTTTTCAAAAGTCTACGCAAGGAGGGTTGTTTCAGGGGTCCTCCAACCCCTCTAATATTGAGAGATACTAAAATCATATTTTATCCTTTGCTAGGGTTTTTAATCCTCTAAGCGCCCCAAGATCGGTAGTAGTAGAAACTGTAGGTGTAGGGTTGTTTGTAGGTCCTGCCTTCCTGTGGGCACTTCGAGTTTTTATTGGAGAGGCTTCAAACCCCAATCCCCTTGACCATGCAGGGTCACTTACAATAGTGAAATCCTTCTCTAAACAGTCAGAAGAAGTACCTAATGTAGTTGGCCTCACCACATGAGTGGTACCTAGAAAAGTAGGTATCGGTAGAGAATTTGTAAGTCTATGCCCTACATGAATTAAGTCTGTTAACATGCTATCCAAAACACTGTCACTGAGTTCAGGTTCAGCATAACCCGAGGAAAAAGTGGTTTCCGTTTCAAGCCCATGAAGACTAGTGGTAATGTTTTCTACGACTACTGTAGGTAATACCACAAGTGGACTACTTGAAACAACCCCATCCACTGTCGCAGAGACAGGAGTTTGATGAGAGAAACTGTCAGAAACCAGTATCGGCCTTTTAGACTGGTCTGGGAAGAGGATAGAGTTTAAATGTTCATGTTCCCATGCCGATAACGAAGAATAAATATTGGGACATAAATGTTTCAACTTACTTATAAAAGTCGTGTCCACAGCTGAAGGACTATCCTCTAAGGTGAATCCGGGGAAATCCATTTGAACTTCGTCATCCTCCAAACGAGTAACACTATCTCCAAGTGACTCATCTACTAAATCTTCATCCGACAGGGAACCATATATCTTTGTGCAATCCTTCCACAGGTGGCTTGTCCTTCTATAAAGGGTGCAGTGGAAAGGCAGACCCAAGTAGTCCAAGCACTGGACAAATAAAGGATCCCGCCATTCAATCTCCAAAACTTCCAAGAGTCCTCTATGGAATCTACTTCAACTAAAACTTTTTCCATTCTCTTATCCAAAGATAGAAGGTCCGCTTCTTCTATTTTAAGGAAATGTCCAATGGAGTTTCCGACCGCTTCCAGAGCTTTTTTGTTCCACATCTGTAAGGGAAGGCTCGGGAGAAGCACCCAAATGTGCCTAAAGCCGAAATACTTCGTTGCAGGATTGAACCTTAGCAACCATCTTTTTAACATTAAACTACCCCCATCATAACTCCATAAAGTTTTCAGAACCTATTCAGTGCCCTCTGGGCTTTTAAAGACAAAACCCGACCATCCTCTAGGTAGTGATAGCAACTCTGGTGTGTATCCCAACAACGGAAGCCAATTTTGCTTCACCCACTCTTCCATAGCAGTAACACACCTCGAGCGATAAGCCAGACTACGTACTAAAGCATGAAGCAATAAGTTACAATATTCCTCGAGACTTATGTCCATGCCCAACACTAACTTTCGTTTTGTGCGCTTCGGCTTCCGAACCTTAACAATGCGGTTTACTCGGATTCTATGGTCTATCCGACCAACCTTACCATCCTTTGTCCCTTTTAAAAAATGTGGAAACTTCGAGAGACCTTTTGACAGACCTCCTAAAACCAACACTTTCTCAGAAGAACGAGAAGCTATCGAGGGGCAGTCTGCAAACTTCGCAGGATCATTCACAGTGCACTCCAAAACGTTAACATTTTTTTGCTGGAGACGTGGTTCATGAGGTAGAGTAGGAAAGGAGCTTCCCGCTATCAAATCAACATTAAGACTCTTCTCAAGGTGGAAAACTGAAGTATTAACTCCGAGGGATGCATCCATTGATGCAAATAAACCTGCATGCTCCCAATGCACCTCGTCGGCCACACTCATGAATGCGCTGACATCACGATCCATTAGGAGGGACACAAGTAAGCTATTGTAACCCCACCAAAAGGAAAACAGTTAAGGCGCGAAGTCAGTGTAGTCTCGTCAATAATAAGGAAGTCCTAGAGTGTTAGAGGTTGAAATAATGATAGAAAAGAGAAGACTCGGGCTCCTGTACACGGGGAAAAACTCCCCTTGCCACTCCCATGAACTAAAAAATAAAATCATAAATGATAACCAGTTGCAAAATAACTTAAAACTTTAACATAAAAATAGTAACACAACCATGAAAGCTAACGAGAAGCATATTGTAGCCTTATTATATCCCTCAGAGAGACGTTGCAAAACTTCCTGAAACTCCATTTTCGCCATTCCTTCGAGATCTGCAACTCTGGTTTGAAAAATCGCCTTCTCGCCTTTCACCCAAGTCGTACCGCCCTCCAAATACTAAGTACGGTTGAAGCTAATCCATGCCATGGTGAACATTCAACATGTTAGTGTTAGCGTTGGTTACTAGTTATGTAGACATGTGTTAAAATTGTAAAAAAATAATAATACTTATAACAAATAACAAGATATTTCGAGCACATTGATCAAATTATCTTTGAGAAATTCTATTAATTGCACCAAAAGTGTTAGTGTTGGTTACTAGTTATGTAACATGTGTTAAAATTGTAAAAAAATAATAATACTTATAAAAAATAATAACAAGTAGGCATTAGCATGTGCAATACCTGTCGCCAAGGTAAATAACTGCGATGTGTAATGTAATTCTTTAAGGTAGTTTGTGTTTTGCAAAATTGTGATTTTAACTTTAAATTTAGTCATCAATTTAAACTTAAGCGACCTTGGCTAGATTATATCATGCCATGAGATACAACATGAGTAAGCGGCAGGTATAATAAGACATGTAAAGATCTAATAAACCATTATTAATAATAAGACAAGATTGATTGCTACTATTACATAATACAAAATAGATGAAAGATTTATATTTTTCTTCTAATTTAATTTTATGTTATTAAATTTGGTAGAGATTAGCTTTAAAAAAGGATTGAAGTTGATAAGATTTTCAAACGTATTTTGAGTTTTGTATGTTTGAAGTTCTATGTGTTTTAAAATCTTGTTCCAAGAACTTTGCTCTATGCTCAACAAATTAATCAAAATTTCATATATACATAAATAAACTGATCAAAAACCCCCGGATGGGGTGACACGTAGCTCCATGGCGACAGGTGGAAGCGCACTCAGCCTGGGCTTAAATGCCGATGGCCGCCACCCACAAGTTTGCATTAATGATGGGGGACGGCCATAGCTGCAGCCACAGGACGGAGGGACTCCTCCCTCGCGCGATCATTTACGACCACAACACACTCGGGATGGGAGGGGTTAAGTGTGGGCAAGTGACCTCGGCTCCTGGTTATTTGATTTTTTATAAGCCCGAACAGAGTGGGACTGCACCTGCCTCGGCTCTACTACTCGCTGGGACGCTCTGGTGCATGTTGGGCTAATTATATCTCTATAATAGCTTACATAAATTGTCAACCCAGGGAGGTAAACTTAGAGGCATAAACACCGTATGTGCTGGACTAGAACCTAATTGTCTACTCTGCTCTAAGCCTAAGTTATCTCTAATTTATTCTAATTTAAACAAAAGCATTCTAACTAAAGCATTCCCATTTAAATTCTACAACATTCAATTCTAGACAGAAATGAAATATCTTTAACAACTACCTTTGAACTAATCTAGAAGTAAGATGTCTATTTCAAAATGAAACTACTTCGGCAATCAAACTAAGTAACAACAAATTATACCAGAAACAGAGTATGTCACAGAAAGTAAACTAATGACAAAGGAAACTATACTAATTTCAAAACTAAAACTTAACAACAAATAAAAACCCTAAAATCTTATAGCTAAAGGCATTTTACTCTATTATGAATCTAAGAAACTAAATCCCAGAATCAAAACTATTTTTAAAACAGGAAATGATATCAAGAGATACAATCTATGAGGCTTTAGATTTCACAGAAACGAGTTATACCATAGATGCAATGAGTCGATCTTGCTTCTAAACTGATAGTTACTCTATTCATTAATCCAACAATAAACGAATGCTAACAATAACTTCGAGCAATGTAAATCTATTGTTTACTCTGTTCTGAATATAACTCTGGTGATTGAAAATGTAATCTATCTAAGAACTAAATCCATGAAAGAGAGGCTCATGGTCTTCTTGGTGGATCCTTGCCAAGAAAACCATGAGTCCCTTAGGAACTTACAGATTAAATTCTAAACTGAAATCATCAATCTGAAATACAGAGAAGAAACATTAATTTTCAGAAAGTGCGTTATGGATATATCATTAATTCAGAGCAATGGGACAACATCAAGAAACGATATTCATAATTTCACAATACCATATATTCATTCATTGTCTTTTAGACTTTCTAGACTGTCAGAGTCGTCCTGTTACATTTCGATCTCTGTTCTTATAGCTTCCCCAATGAAAATAGCTACGCCCCACCCCTTCGTTTCAAACCCTAACATTCTAATAACTATTTACAACCATTTTCTGTTTGGAAGACAAGTAATCTTTCGTGATGACCAAGTGGCTTCGAATCTCCAAGTGCGCCCTGTAATATCGTGATTTGAATAACTAATCTTCATCTCTAGGGCACGTGGTGCCTAGAGATGAAGATTGTATGAGTCATCATAGAGATTCGAGTGAGATGAGATGAGACTCCGTCTGAGTGAGCTAGAACATTCTGAATTATGGAGAGTCCTCATCGTATATGTCCACCTGAAATCAAAGAATGTTGTATTTCTAATACAATAAGTCATGAACCCTCTAAAAATTGTATTTAATCATTAAAATAAAAGGAAATTAAGAGATGACCATACGTTACTAGACTTGTTGGGTATTTAGTTGTATGAGTGAAAATATAAATGCTTTTATAAGGTGAGAGAGCGAAATAAGGGGTGTAGAAGTGAATGTAGAGGGTGCAAAAAGTGTTATATCGGCGAGCCAACAGTGCAGTCCAGCTTTCATCGAGCTTAGGCTCTTTGTATTTTCGTTGTATTTTTCTCTATGTGCTACGAGACAGAGCTGGCTTGCTCGTGCTTTGCACTTAAAACTGCTCTCGTCTTGGCTCATCTGCCTTTCACTGCATTCGCTCTGTTCTTTCACCATGGCTTGAAAGAGAGGCAGACCTCGTCGTGGCGCGGCCTGGGATGCACACAAGGCGCAGCGGCGACGGAAAGAGCAATTGGAACGCACCTTGGCTCTGGCGACCTCCATTCTTCGGAAGAAAGCCAGGGCAAAGAAATTGGCGCTGCTCGCCACCATTGCTGAACCGAGAGCTAGCTGTAGCCGTGATGTCAAGACCAATACACTGGAAGACCGACAGGAAGCTGGTACTGAGGAGGAGTTTCCCCCCTGTATAGTGGTGGAAGACCCGTTCATGGAGGACCTATCGATTGTAGAAAAGACCCGCGCCACTAAGGCGACTCATCAGGAGGAACGCAGACCCATTCCGACACAGGAAGACTACACCCCCGGCTGCATTGTGGAAGAAATCCCCTGGCCCGGTGACGATAATTTCAGTAGCCATGACATACAGGTGAATGAAGCAGGAACGATGGGTGCAGAGGTTGATGCGGAGTAGAGGGTGTTCGACGCTGGTTCTGGAGTGGCGTTGGACTCGGTGGACATGGGTGGCAGCATGCATGGCTCTCTCCTCCGGGAAGAGCACTTGGCTCTAGTGTTCGACCTTCGTGGCCACATGTCTGACCTGGAGCATCGGGCCCTCATCATGGGCCAGTGCATGGACATGCTCCTCAATGCATTCTCCAATGCTCCAGCTCAGCGGAAATGCCCCCTCTGCACGCAAGCATTTGCCATCCCGGCTGGGTCCATGTGGCAGACTAGCGAGGACGACAGGTCACCAGGCACCTAGGTTTTTATGTTCTTGGTTCCTAGTTTTATTATGTTACTGTTTTATGTGCATTTGGACTATAGACATCTGTCCTGGTTTCCTCCGAGCAGGACAGATGCTACTTTATTTTATGTTTTATCATGCTACTGCTATTTGCTCTCCACCTATGCTGGTTTCCGGTAATCGACAGCATTTTTGGTGACATCAGACCTACACTTTTGTATATTCTGTAAAAGTTTTTTTGTCTATCTAATATAGCAAGTTCCACTTTTTTATTTAAAAAAAAAACAAACTGATCAAAAACAATTTGCTCTATGCTCAACAAATTAATCAAAATTTCATATATACATAAATAAACTGATAAAAAACAATTATCAAATGATTACATAAATAAACTGTTGAAAAACAATTGATTAAGAATATAAAGGAAAGTAAAAGATGAAAGCTCCCAAGGTAGAACTATGTGAAGCAATACCTTACACAGGTAAAGCACTAATTTTGTCATTTATGAACCGACACTTAATACAATACAAAGATAAACTGCCACGTTTTGCATTAATAATTTTAATACTAATGGATCATATCTGTCCAAGAACCAATAATGACGAATCGATCTCTGCTTCTATGTATTTCTACTTAGGCAGGCTCAATAGGGTTTTCACTTTATTCTTGTATATTATTAAATGTCGCGTCATGTTGAATGAACTTCAAATTGCATTGATTTTGCTGCATCCCTCCGTTGTTGGATTTGCAATAACAGGGCCATTTGAACCACCAATGAAACATCGAAAAAATGCTTTAAACTAATTAAAATAAATAAATAAAATCAATTTGTAATGTTATACTTTTAATAAAGCTCAAAAAAATTTGGGTCAAACCTCAACTAGGTAGTCAACACATTATCAAATGTTATATACCACCGCAAGCTGCAGGTATAATGATGAATAATATATATATTATAAAAATTGAATATAAACAATAAAATATTAAAAAATAAATAAAATGTATCATATTTAAATAAAAATAAAAATACTACATATAAAAACATTTATAATATACTGTAAGTGGTGAGTATTATAGTATAAATATATATGTTTTGATAATCATTAAAATTATAATTCTATATATAATTATTTAGATGATTAATATTTGAAAGATTCGATCTCTTTAGAAACTGATAAATAAAAACTTATTTAGTAGATGTAACTATATCTCAAAAATCTATGTTATGTTCGAAAACCTATGTCACATCCATTTAAAAATCCATTAAGGTTTTTTAATTTTCATTTCTAACATCAGTTAAAATTCTCAAATAATACACGAGGAAAATTACATCGATTTACTTATAAGTTGAAACTTGTATAATCAACACAATATTATTTGATAGCAATGGAGGGTTTGACTAAATTATTGTTTAGACCACTGAAATTGGTGCATATGATCTAACACTTTTACAACAGGTTTCATTGACACTTTCACAATGCCACATTCACCAATAAATAAAGAAACCCAACTTGTAAACTTGTGTCCTTCTTTTCTTCCCACAAGAAAAATGACGAATGCATTTTCAAAGTTATATGTAATAGAGGGGAAACATTTTCTTTTTGTTGCTGCTATTTACGGGAAAAACAACCCTAGATAACAAATTTTGGTACAACTACGAACACTGGTGGGGGCCATTTCCAAATATGTTCAAGCCTTGAAGGTTACATTGACCTTTGATGCTCATAGGGTATACAAGGAACGCAGCACGAGCCCAAACGTTTAGCCTTGGGATCTTGAGACGAACCTAGATCACCCTCCACAATGGCAGCGATCCAGACGAACCTGGATCACCCTCCACAAAGCTTTTGGCAGCATCTCTGCCATAGATAACTTAGAACTCCTTTTCACTGACTCCTCACCTTAGTTTTGTTGTTGGCATGTTTCAGAATTTCTGGAGTCTTCGCGTTAGTGTCTACTAGTCTTCCTGTCCAGCTACTTGACAAACAAGGAAAAGATCCTTGTCCTGGCTTGGACCGGCCCCTAGAGCCGTAGGGTTTTCCGTGTTGGGCCCTGCTTATTAGTCGCTCCTTTGTACAACTACAGGACAAACAAGTATTGTTTTGATAGGTCTATACCGCCTCCAAGAGCCACTGGGGTTACTGAGTTGTGCTTGGTTTATTGGTTTTCTTTTCCTGCTACTCGTCAAACTAGTTTTGCTTTCACCAATTGGTCCTGCCCCACTAACCTCTTACACTCTCCTGTGACCTTTCGACTCTTGCCTTCGAGTTCCCTTCCAGCCAGTTTTCACCCTTTTCACCTCGATTGTCTCCTTCTGGGCCTACAATCTGGTTACACAACAATTATTTAAATGTATTCGTTGACAAATCCACTGATGCAGCCTTCCAATGAACTCATTTGGAAACAGGTGGGTCTGTTTGACAAACTAGATTCCCTCGATTCAAAACGACAGTTTTTTCCCTCCAAGCCTTCCCTTTCAACTTTTTCCACTGTTCTCCCAGAGTTCCCTAACGCAAAAGCCTCTCCTCCACTGTCGGCAACCCTTGCTCCGAAGCCCGCTCCATCTGCCCCTGAAAGATCCCTTCCTGATCTACTCTCCTCTCCCCATCAGTCCCGAGATGGTCTTCATGCCTTTCCAGTCGCCCACAAAGCAACTACCTTTCAACGCCAAGCTTCCTGTGGCCGGAAAGTGTGGAAATCTACCAGAAGATCAAAGCGCTTGGTCCTGGGTGACGGTGTGGGCTTCGAAGAGCTCTGTATGATGTCTACCTACACACTGGTGGGACGCTTCTCCTACAAACACCTGAGCCCTCAACCACTGGAGGACTGGTTAAAGAGTAATTGGTTTCCTGTCTTGGGTTACTTACCGCAAATCCAGTTCCTCAAAAAAGGTTGGCTTTGCTTTCACTGTAAATCTCCAGATGACGCCACTCTTCTGCTCTCTTCTTCGTGGGTCTATGGAGGAAGTAGCCTCATGCTAAAGCATTGGAGACTTGCATTCAATCCGGAAACAGAGTACTTTCAACTCAGACACCTCTGGGTTCTTCTCCCGGGTCTCCCTTTGCACCTCTGGAACGAAGAAGCCTTGACAGCTATCAGAAACTCTCTGGGGTCGTTCATTGCACTTGACACACAGATGCTCAGTGGACCTTCGAGAAAAATGGGAAGAGTGCTGGTAGAGATAGACATCACCTCCGGCCTACCAGAAACTTTGGAGATTGATTGGAGAGGGCGAAAACTCATTCAGAAACTGGACTATCTTGGACTCCCTTTCCACTATAATCTCTGCCGTGAAACTGGCCATCTCCACCGTGATTGCCCGGGTAAGTCACCTATCGATTCCTCAGAAGACAACGATCTTTTTCTCAACCCCCTTGACTATTTGGAGGCTGACCCTTCCCTGGCCTACCTGGATTCGCCCCTTCGTCCTATTTCCCAACCCTTACCTGGACAGCCTGAAGATCTGTTGTTTAAACTGAACTTACTATGTCCTTCCCTCTATAGAACTCTATCTGAAGCCGAAAAGGTTTCCTTAACTGACTACCCATGGCTCTCTGCCTCTCGCAGGGATAAACTCCCCTTATCCGATGGCGAGGCTACACTACCCACAGCCCTCAACTTTCCCCCTGACCTCTGCCTACCTCCTTCGTCTGGCCCTAATGAGATCCCAGCTCCTCCTTTCAGTGCAAACAACCACCCCCCTCCTCCCCCGGCCAAGCTAAAACAACCTCTTTCCTCATCCTTGAATGGGCAACAAGATCCTCTGTCCTCCCCCTTGCTTCAAGATGCTTCCCCGCTTTTGCCTCCGGGTTACAGTCAACTTGAGGAAGACGACGTAAGCTTACTGGCAGCACTGAACTCCTCAGCCTCTTCCGGTAACCTTCCGAACAACCTCTCCCTTCTTCTAGTGTACCGTGGCAAAGAACTCATTACTCCAGCCACAAAGCCAGGTTCTTCTTCTTCACTTCCTTCTGAAAAAGACTCTAAAACTTTTGCTTGGGCGCGAGGCATCGCAGCGGAACTCTCCCCTCTCCAGATGCGAAGTTCCAGGAAGAAAAAAGAGTTATCCAGCACATAGAATTCTGCTTTTGACCCTCCCACTCATGACGGAAAGGCCCTTAGAGCATTGAAGGCCTTGGCACGATCAAAGTAATGATCGTGCTCTCCTTAAACATTCGAGGGATTGGAGGCCCCCTCAAGGTTGCTTCCTTCCGAAGATTGCTGGAGAATTCAAAGCCATACCTCATCTTTCTCCAAGAGACCCTCTCATCCGATCATTTTTCCAGAGATTTTGTGCATCAATTTCGTCCCTCGTGGGTCACTGCGGCTGCAAGCTCCCTAGGTAACTCCGGTGGACTGTTGGTGGCCTGGGATCCTGACCTCTTTGAGCTGAGACCTTTCCTGTCGAGCGGGGGCATTCTACTGACAGGCCGCTACTTAGCTACTGGTCAGGAGGTGGCGTTCCTAAACATCTATGGCCCTTGCTTGAACATACCACTTTTCTGGAATCACCTGGCAGACAGTGGTCTGCTCTCCTTACCGAATCTCATTCTCGAAGGAGACCTAAACATTATCTTGATGGCGGAAGAACATTGGGGAGGATCCTTCTTGCCCGGTCCTACCGAAGCCTCCTACAGAGAGCTCTTCGCATCAAACAACTTGATTGATGTACAGCCTCCCTGTCTGGTTCCAACTTGGCGTAACGGGCGTTCTGGTAAAGAGGCCATTGCTAGATGTATGGATCGGTTTCTTGTTGCTGAGGCTTTCTTGACCTCTTCTACTTTTCCATCCTCATGGATGGAGTTTCCCTTCGTTTCGGATCACACCCCAGTCATCCTCCAGCTGATGCCCCCGGTGCTACACCGATCGACTCCCTTCAAGTTTAATCATCATTGGCTGCTGCATGAGGATTACTCAGCCTTGGTCCACGACGTCTGGATGGACCATCGCTTTCTGGCCGAAGAAAACCCTCAGTGGCGACTTGCCTGGAAACTTAAAGTTCTCAAAGCTAAAACAAAATCATGGTTTTTGGATTTAAAGATAGCAGAAAAGGCCCGATTAATTGTGTTGGAGTTGGAGATAACAAAGCTCATCACTACATCTTCTATTTCCGCCTTATCAGTGGAGGATACAGCTAGTCTATCATTGCTAGAATCAAACAGAGCCACCATTCTGCGGGAGGAGGAAGACGCCTGGAGATTGCGCAGTCGCGTGACGTGGCTAAAGAGCGGAGACTCTAATTCAAAGTTCTTCCACAAGTTGGCTAGTTTTAACAGAAGCAAGAAAACTATATGGTCTATTGATAGCAACAGAAATGGGATTGGGACCATTCGAGGGCAGGATGAGTTAAAGACGGAGGCAACCCTTCACTTTAAACAACTTTACAAAGCTTCTAGTAACCAAAATCTCCTCGAAAAGACCTCGACAGCCAGTATTTTCCCTCTTTTTATTTCCGCAATAGATGCTTCTGAGCTTTTTAAACTCGTTTCACTTACAGAGCTCAAAGACATTCTGATTCATTTTAAAAAAGAGAGAAGTGCTAGGGCGGACGGCTGGACAACATAATTCTTCATCTTCTTTTTTGATCATGTAGGCGAGGATCTACTCCAGATGGTGGAAGACTCTCGAATTAAAGGTAAAATTTCAGGAAGCCTAAATGCTTCGTTCCTGGTTTTGATCCCGAAGAAATCCAACTCCCTCTCTTTCAATGATTTTCGCCTGATCTCCCTCTGCAACCTCATCTATAAGTTAATCTCTAAAGTCATCTCAAACCGGATCAAGCCCTTCCTCGGAAGGAGTATATTGGCGGAACAACTCGATTTCTTAAAGAGCAGAAGAATACAAGATGCTATCGGAGAAGCCCACGAGTGCATCCATAGCATCAAGCAGAAAAATTTAAAAGCGTTGGTCATGAAACTCGACCTCAACAAAGATTTTGACAACATTGATTGGGAGTTCCTGAGGCTTGTGCTACATGCTGTTGGTTTTGGAGACAAGCTGACAAATTGGATTCTAGCGTGTGTTACTAGTGCCAATTTCGCATTTATAATCAATGGAGAGGCCACAAGTTTTTTTAAAAGTGAGAGGGGCCTCCGTCAGGGATGCCCACTCTCCCCCTATCTCTTTATTTTGATCATGGATGGCCTCAGCCTCCTTCTCACAAAAAGCTTCACTGAACAACAAATCTTTGGCATTAAAGTTTCTAAGCTCTTAAGGATCGTTCATCTTATGTTCGTCGACGACCTCCTTCTCATGACGAAAGCTGATCTAGCGGAGTGGACTGTCATCCAGGATGTGCTATTTCATTTCTGCTCAGTCTCGGGACTTTCCATCAACCACTCAAAATCCTCAGTACACTACTGGGGACTCTCGGAGCCAGAGCTACTTATTTTCAAAAATTCTATTCCCTTCACTTTTATTGACCTAAGTGAAGGTTTCAGGTACCTTGGGTTCCAGCTCAAGATGGGAGCCTCCTCCCCCGATGATTGGCATTGGCTTGTTAAACTATTTGAAAAAAAAATAGGAGGCTGGTGTAATAAATGGCTGTCACTTGGCGGTCGTCTAACCCTGGTAAAATTTGTGCTGGAAAGCTTGGCAGTTTTCTGGATGACCTTGGAGAGGATTCCAAAAAAGACCATCATTACTCTCTGGAGACTCTCTTCCAACTTTATGTGGAATGGTCATGGGAGTAAACATAGTTTTCACCTCTGCTGCTGGGAGATTTTGACAAGGCCTAGAAAGGCAGGTGGATGGGGCCTAAAAAACCTACTCACCTTCAACACAACCCTCCTGGCTAGTTCTTTTTGGAGAGCTGTTACTCACGACAACATTTGGCACCGAATTGTATTGGAAAAATACCTTGGCTCCTTGCAACTCTGTGACTGGCTTCGTAAGCCAACTCTTCAGTTAAAGAGAGCATCCCCGTTTTGGAAGGCCATGGTCACTTCATCTCTTGTAATTCTCCATTGGCTCCGATGGAAGCCGGGCTCTGGCACTGAGATAAAAATCAGTAGGGATATGATTATTGGCCTGGAGGACTGATCGCTTCTCCATCCGGATTTGTGTTCGAAGCTATGTTCTCTTAATTTACAGCACCTTGCACAAATCAGAATCCCATCTGGATCTCCCTCTCTCCCGGATAATTGGATGGGATGTAGGGAACTGTCTTTTAGTGGGCAGTGGGCAATTGATTGGAACCGTTTTACCTCTGATCTCAAAAGCGCTGGCATCTCCCTCGTTGAGGAGCCAGATTCTCTGTTGTGGGCAGGTGGGGACGCCTCAGGCATCCTTTCTGTAAAGAACATTTATGATGCACTTCTGAAAAAGCAAAATCTCACTTCCGATTTGTCTTGGCGTCTTCAGCTTTGGAAGTGGAAGGTTCCCCTTAAATATAAACTTTTTGTTTGGCTTGCTGGCAAAGAAAAGATCTTAACTTAGGCATCGCTTCGCCGACGAGGATGGGAAGGCCTCGGATTCTGCTCCCTCTGTCGCCGTGCGCCGGAAGACATACACCATCTTTTGATCCACTTTGAGTTTTCAAAGGATGTATGGTACAGACTGTTAAAACATTTTAACCTTCCTTTCTCCTGGAGCGGAGACACAATCACTGATTGTTTCAAATCCTGGCACTTAAATAAATCCACGCCAATTTGTTTGGCTGCCCACATCAGCTGGCAACTCTGGATCAAGTGAAACAGAGCTTTGTTTGAGGATCGACCTCCTTCAACACTGGCCGTTTACTACAGAGTCCTGGCTACCTTCAACTGGCAGCCGACCACTTTAAAGCCTTTCCTTCACAAAGAGATTGACCCTAGTCTGTCAGAAGGGTACACCTTGGCATGCTTTGACGGAGCTGCCCATTCCAACGGCTTCTGTTGTGGGGCTAGAGGTTTTTTCAAAGCTCATCCGTCGAGAATCACAAAGTGGTTTCTCAACTGTGGCCCGGGAACAAACACGAAAGCGGAGCTCATGGGGCTTTGGGTTTCCCTCTCGCTAGCTTCTTTTTGGTCCATCACTCATTTGCTCGTCCGCGGCGACTCGAAAGTCATCATCGACTAGATTACTCAAAAATCCAAGCTCCATTCAGTCCACGTCGAATGTTGGAAACAAAAAACGCTGGATCTATCTAAAGGTTTCTCTAACATCAGCTTCCAGCACATTTCCAGATTCTACAACAGTGAGGCGGACGCTCTCTCAAAGAGAGCGTTAATTGAAGAGGCAGGGAGACTCTCGATCTTCCACTGCGATAGTGGGATCGAGAGTCCTATCTCCTTCTACAACATCTACTGACCGAGGAATGCCGTCCTTCTTTTCTGTGATATTTTTTGACAACTCCTTTTTTGCCTCTGGAAATCGTTTTATGGTGATGTTATCTCACTGTTCTTTACAGTCTTTGAGGGTCTTGTCTTGAAGCAGGTCAGTTTCTAGTGTGTTTGTATTGATCGTTATGTTTTGAGTGGCTATTTTTTGCTGCTTCTGTTCGCCGACCACAGCCCATAGCTCACCGCTGTCCCACTGCGGTTTTTTGCCTTGTAAATGATTTTATACCTTATATAAAATTGAGAAAAAAATTTCATGGAAAAAAAAAAACTACGAACACTGGCAGTAAAAATACGATAGGCCTATGTTTTGGAAATCATGAGCTTATCATGGAAAATCATCAAAATTAAAGCAAGATAAATAACAATGCCTGCACTAAGAGTCATTACAGATATATTTATCTATTCACATAATTTGCTTGTTTGAGAGTAAAATGTTTAAGATCCAACATTTAAAAAGAATAGGACGATATGTTTTGTTTCTTTTCAATAACCCTTAAAACCTTTGGGTTTTTAGAAGGGTGAAAGGTCGAGATTACTCTTTCTTCCTTATCTCTGATCTATGTCTAAAAATTTCTCTAGCACATTGGGATGCATGAGGAACATGATCTATGAACTCTACTTCCCCCTCAAAATATGTTATTGTATAGTATTTTTTCTTATTTATAATCATGTTTGTCATGTTAGGGTGAACAAAATGCTAGTTCACATATTAGATAATTTATTTTAAATAAATAGGTAGAATCATCACTCTTAACTAAGCATTGTCGTCCACTGAGAGTGATACTGATAATTGTTTTGGAAATTTAATGTTAGGGTCAACGTAATGTGCTCATGAATTTTGGAAATTCAATATTGCATACATGGCAGAGCGATGTATTGGAGTTATGATAATGATAAAAATCATGAGAATTAAACACGACTTCAATACCAATAATATATTGTGCCAACCTACGTAAGTTATTTATTCTTACATCCAGATAAGATGATATCATTTCATATTGTATTGGCGCCATATCATGCAAGTTTTTGTATTTTAACTTTGAACTTAATGCAACATTTCACTTTGAGTCATAACTATAAAACATTGCTACAACTACACATTAAGCCATGATGACATAAACCATAGAACTTTCCAATAATTGATATGATATTTGAGTTTAATGAAGCATAAGAGATTTTTAAGAAACTATATAAAGAATTTAATGAATATAAATTATTTCTTAAATAATCAAAACGGAAAATACATAGAACTAGTAAAATTGTTCAATAGCAACCATTAAAAATAAATACTCCATCCATTGTAGCCACTTCATCGAGGACATTAAAATTGAATTATAGTGATTATGTATTAATGCTTTGCGATACTTGACACCAAACTTTCTTCAACTCCTTTATAATGGACTCTATCCCAAACAAAACCCTTGTGCAGGTGTAATGTCCCCACCTTGGGACATCATCACAGGGCAGATATTTACGATGACCAGAGTAGCCAGATGGATGCTAGAGCGAGTACAGGGGTATTTGAGAGGCATTGTGGGGTCCAATTTGCATTGATGATCATATTCCATCATTATGATCCATTCCGCACAGGTTGGCTTTGGTTTCGTTGCATTCCGACGATTTCCATGATTTTGACTATTTTGAGCTATAAGTTAATGGAATTCACTGAAGAGGTCATTTTGGGCACATTACTTGGAGGAACCTCTCAGTGTAATAGCTCATTGGAACCGGGAGGAGCAACACTACAGGATGGGATGGCTAGAAGTGACTTTCAGTGGCCAGGGAAGCCACAAGGAGAGATAAGGAGCTTTTCAAAGATTAAAAGGTTAATTAATTAATTAAAGTGATTTAATTAATTAATTAAATATTAATAAAATGAAAGTCACTTTGGAGGGACAAGGTGAGCCAACAAGTATAAAGGAAAGGCAAGGGCCTCTTCTCATTCATTCATGTATGATTATCTTTTGATATCTGACTTTAGCTAGTGAGCCCATCTCTTGGGGGTTTTGAGGGTTTTGACTTAACAAACCCTAGAGGACGATTCGGTGGTGAAAGATTACACCTAGCTTGTCCCAAGCTTGGTCTCGGAGATGCAATACTCTCCCACACCATTCTAGTAATATCTACATCTGTGCAGGAGGTTCTACACAGCCACATGCACATGAAGAGGAGGAGGGCGCACCATTGGGGGTTTCCAGCAAGGGGGGCGCACCATCCTTGGAGAGAGATTCGTTGTAGGATATTGGCAGGGCCGTTGAGGATTCTATCACTTGGGTTTTCATTACAGGGCCTTGGACATCAGATCTAGTGCTTTCTGAGATAGTTTTATGGCTCAGATTATTTATTGAGCAGTGGGGCGAATTGAAGAGAAGGAGGGCATTTTTGAGATCTAGATCTAGTCTATTTGGAGGGGTTACACTTTAGATCTGACCCTGAGACTTCACCTAGTGACTTGTAGTGTCCCGATCTGTATTTCTGGAGAGTTTCAGAGCATTTGGAGGCCTCCTTCAGCAGGCCGAATTATCTAAGGCTTCAGTCATCCAGTGGGGCGCACCATTCAGTAGGGGATTTCAGATCTACAAAGATTGAGAGGGATCTTGGAGATTTGGGCACCTGGGTTATTCTTACCATCACCCGATCTATTAGTTGACATATTTCTTAGGGTGATTGGATACTTTTGGCAACATGGCCGAGTTATTGAGGGTTTCAGCCTTCTATTGGAGCATGGCATTCTTCAGCTGGAGAGTTTGGCATTCAGATATGCTTGTATTGATCTTCATTTCTTATTCAGCCTTTGGAGGCATCTTTTGTATTAGCAGGAGCATTTTGTAGCAGCTCTTACTTATTGTCTATCTTCTTGGCCATCTGTTAAGCATTCCAGATCGACATCTTCATTGCAGCAGGTTTCTCTATTTTATGAATAACGAAGAATTGAGATGTTTTGGCTTGTCTATCTTATTGCATATGGTTGAGGTATGTTCCATGGTTATCTCTTTCTGTTATTTGTTGCATACACACATATAAACACATCTAAAAAGTAGATCAACAAAGTGTTTGATGAAATACCACAACCAGGATTTTTTTTTAAAAAGACACCAAAACCATGATGATCCTTGCATAATGGCTTGGGATCATTACAACAGGATATGGCATGCTAAATGCTTAGTTATTGAACTAGTGGGCTTAACAATCCTGCACGTATTGTACGGGAATCCCACAAGTTGCTTTGCTATCCGTTGATTGGAAGTGACTTCGGCGGTGCGTTCGCTGGGCGCCATTGACCAAAGATATAAATATTTTCCGAGTTTTACTGTCCTTTCAAATGAATTTAATGTATTTAGTATTAGAGCACTGAATCCACTCAAACATAACCATAACCGAGCCAAATATTTCGTCCATCATAGCCACTTCATCAAGCACATTAAAATACCTCTATCGTCAAACAAGGTGAATGCTTGAGGCAATTAAAGACTCGTTAACATGTCACCCATGAGAGTTGAGTGATTCGACGCATTGCCATTAGACACTAGTATGCACAGACATAGGTGTAATTTTAACTATTTTTTTTTAAATGTCATGTCTAGGTAAAAAAATTAGTCAAATCTACAGTCTCCACCAATTAATATCCAGTCTAGATTAATCTTAATACTGGATCTATCAAGCCTCGAGAGATCAAATCTCTCGAGGTGCAAACCTTTTTTAGAGTTCAAAACTTGAGGAAAAGTTAAAGGTTTGCACCTCGAGAAATTTGATTCCTTTAAACATTTGATAAATCTAGAGTCAAAATAAATCTAGACTCGTTAATAGTATATATATATATATATATATATATATATATATATATATATATATATATAAATTTAATCTCTCTCTCTCTCTCTCTCTCTCTCTCTCTCTCTCTATATATATATATATATATTAATATTAAGTTATATAAATTAACTATATATATTAATACTTCTCTATGGTTTGAGCTCTTGGTCTCTTGGTGAGGAGAACTTTTTTGCGGTTTTCAAAATGCTCTCTGTAATTTTGAATATTTTTTAGTTCTTGCTTTCTCCACTGGTTGAACACTTGGGCACGTGTTCGTAAATTAGTTCTGGCTTCTTCAACCAGATGAGCACCTAGACACATGAAATCAGGTGAGTCACTTTTTACTTTGACTCAATTTTAATTTAAAATATATTAACGTGTGAAAATTAAAGAGATTTAAATATATTATATATATATTTTTTAATCTATTTTTTAAGTTTAATAAGTAAAATTTGATTTGAGAGACAATAATTAATATCATTATTATCAATTAAGAAATTTATTTTACACTTTTAAAGTAAATTCAAAATAATAATTATTACTTTTTTTTCTTCTTTTCAATATGAACACTCCACCACCTATGCCAAAAACTCAGCGTATCAGGGGGAGGCCCCCCAAAATCACCCTAGAGATCCTTTACGATTATATGGAATCATTAGAAAAAATGAGAGAAGAGAGAGATTCCAAAAGCCAAATAGAGTTAGAATCATTAGAAAAAAGGAGTGAAGAAAGAGACGTAAAACTCCAAATAGAGCTAGAGACAATGCTTGATAAAAAAATTAGACTCTTCAAAGATACCATTCAAACTCAAATAGATGATAGATTCATAGGGGTCAAGAGTGGATTACAAACAATGAAGGATATGATTCAAGAAATGGGAAAACATAAACAATCAACCCAAGAAAGAGAGGCTGAAGAAAATCACAACTTGAGAGATAGGATTAAAGAGCTAGAAGAAAAACTAACCAACAATTTGACCCTAAGTAATCTGGAAAACAAATTGGATATCAAATCCATCAAAGAGGAAATGAATAAGCTAATTGAACTGGACTGTGAGCGTAATAAAAGATCCTTGAACCTCATAATTTTTGGTATAAAACAACAACAAGAGGAGGATACACTAGCAATAGTAAAAGAAGAATTAAATAATAAAACACAAATTGATATAACTTACCTCATAGAAGCAAAGAGGCTAGGAAAAATAGTTGATCACAAAGATAGGTTGATTTGTGTCAAAGTAAGTTGTAATGACCATAAATATAACATACTAAGTAAATCTCCGAGCTTAAAAGGGTCAGGAATATTTATAAGCCTCATTCTCGAAGACCAAGCTGAATTAAGGAAGGAAGTTCATAAGGTAAAAGAAGCCAGGAAAGAAGGAAATTGGGCAATAATTAGAAATCGAAAAGCTATTTTTAGGGACAGAGACTAGAAGGATAATAATAAATAAGAATTTGGGACATTCGTGATCCTTTTTTGGAATTGTTGTGGCTTTCCATGGCGCAAAGTTCCTATGATAATTTGGATCCCGAGTGATATTGATATTATTTGTTTAATTGAAACTTGGGAACATGAAGAGTCTAAGGTACCTAACATAGAAGGACTTGTCTTATGGCCGGCATGAAATAAAAAGTCCCACCATAGAGGGATAGGAGACATAGTTTGTTATATTAGAAAGAACATTTCTCCTCACATTCAACTTCATAAGATAGACCGTCTAAATCAATACATTTAGTTAGAAATTTTAGACACCAATGCTAAGAAGATGTATATAGCAATTTGCTATTCTGCATCTATTAATTCTACTTTTTATAAGAAAAACAATCTAGATAGCAATTGTCTCTATAATAATTTAGAACAAGATATTTATAATTTGAAAAATGAAGGTAATATCCTCCTGCTAGGAAACTTTAATGCTAGGACTGCAACTAAACAAGCTACTCTTTTAAGCACTGATTCCAACCATAATCCTTTATGGCTAGATGTTGACCTTGTTTTATCTAATAGCTACAAAAGAAGCTCTGAAGACCTAATTGAGAATTTGTTTGGTACTGAGTTGGTCAAGCTCTGCAACTCTCAATACCTGATAATTTGCAATGGAGTAATGAAGTGACCAAATTCCAACCAGATGACTTGTATTCATGGGCTAGGTAGTAGTGTCGTAGATTATGTGATATCTGATATCCCCATTTACAACCAATAACAACTTTTAATCTTTTAAATGACCATGAACCCGACTCTGATCATAAACCTTTAACCCTAACTTTAAACTTTTCCATTAACATGAATGCCATTAAAGAGAATTTTGATAATAAAAAACAATTGCGCTTTGACAAAAGTAAAGTTGACATTTTCTTAAAGGATTTAAATAGTAAATTAAATCTCCTAACTTGTAAAGAAAACATTAAAGAACTCTATCATAATTTTACAATTACCCTTTCCACTTCCATTAACAAGTTCTCTTTAGAGATGTCCTATAAAAAGAATAATAGAATGACCAACCCTTGGTATGATAAATAATGTAAAATTGCTAGGAAAGTCATTAAAAATGCTTCTAATGAGTTCAAAAAATTCATCGCCAAACACTATATAACCCGAGGCAGGCTATAATAAAATTAAATTTCAATTGAGGTTCTTACGTATTATGTGTTTGAAAAATAAGATTGAAATTTTGTTAAAATACCTCATTAATAAAATTAAAAAATCTAAAAAGAAAAGAAAACGAGTGGAAGCATTCATGAAATTTGTGACAAGGAGCAGGGTGTTTTTCAAATGATTCTTCACTCTGTAAGACCATGGATCGACTTCCGCGGCATGCAAAAACCATGGATCGACTTCCGCGGCATCCAAAAGGCAAAAACAAGAAAAATGCAAAGGCGCCTCCGAAGTTCAAGTTCGCCACCGTAGCCCGCAAGGAAAAACGACAAGATGAAGTGCAAGAGATCGAATCCCTGGAAGCCCGAATCGAAGCGGGCAAGCCCGACTGCGGCACAAATCCTCTCGCTTCAGAGCTTCCCGCCGCCGATATTAAGGGCGTCTTGGCTCCTTATGTCGGTGCGAAACTATTCGATCAGTTGCCGCTCTCGGAGAAAACGAAGAGGGGTCTAAGAGATGGTAATTTCACTCGTATGACCGCCATACAGAGGGCTGCTCTGCCTCACGCCCTTTGCGGCCGAGATGTCCTCGGCGCTGCAAAGACTGGCTCCGGCAAAACTCTCGCTTTCCTCATTCCGGTAGGGTGCCTTCCTTGGCTGTTCATTTGATGTTGAATCTCTGATTTCTGCTTTTTTTTTTTGTTTAAAACCCTAAGATAATGGAATATCACGGCGGTCTTTAACTACAGAATCATACAATAGGCGCTTTCAAGGAAAAAATATAAGCATGTACGCTAAAAGTTTATCTTTTAAAACTAAATTATTATTACAGGTATAACCTTACAACACATTCCCGCACGTCTTTTGATTTTGATTTTTGTTTTTTTAAAGCTCGGATTTCTGTATGTTTTCGTCTAAAACCCTAAGACAATAGAAAATTTCGGCGGCCTCAATAAAGAAACATTGCAGTACGGTACTTTGAAGCCAAAACTATTCTAGCAACACATATTTTTTTGCGGCATGTTCTCGAAATGTTCTAATGCCAAATGAACCATTATTATCAATAGTCTTTATTTCGCTCTTAAAGCGAAGCAATATTGTTTTTTCATCGTTATATTACAGAGTTATAGCAGTACATTACAGATCCCTACCGAACCGGTATGCCTTGCTTACATATTTCAATGACTTTGGACATAGAGGTCCTGTCTACATATTTCATTGACTTTTGGACATAAAGGCCGTGCCTACGTATATGACTTTGCAGCTCTGATATCATACTTCTGCCTAGTCGTGCATTCGTTTTTTATTGTCCCGAAAGAAATCCAAATTTGCCAAATCTCAAGCACTTGTTCTTAAATTCATCAGATTTGGTGAATTTAGTTGACAAAGATTTGACTGATACACCAAGTTCGCGAATTTTAATCTGTGATATTTAAAATGACTTCTTTTGCTGGGAAGAAAATATTATTATAGACAGGTGGTCAGAACGTACTACATAGTAAAATGCAGGATTTACTATATAGTCACCTGGACAGTTAGTCAGTATAGCAAAACCCAGGATATGCTATTCCATGCATAGATACCATTCCCAAAAATAGCAAGGAAACTTGAAAGCCCCATTCGATTTATCTAGTATCTATACCTACTTAGCAAGTGTTTATCAGATTGTCCAAATTATTCAAAACCAAACAGACTTACATCTCCTGTCTTGCCAGTTTTTCTGGATATAAAAATGTCCAATAAAATAGACAAGTTCAGAAAGATAGTATTAATCCATGATAGGCTCGTTGCATCCTTATCTGAAGGCCAGAGGTCCGCTAGGTTGACGAAGGATGTCCAATGGAGCCTTTTAAGAACAAAGTCCATAGAGACATCACATGAGTGATTTCTGTTGAAATATTGTAACTTCGAATAATATTCTACCTAAGAGGGAATGATGAATAATGCTATTATATTACATTTATTAATTAGGTCCTATTGTGCCTTTGTAAAAGTCGGCCCATTTGTGCCTTGACAGTTAAATGTAAACTAAGAGGGTAAAGTTGACAAGGTTGGCCCAGACCTAATTATAGGCTGGCCAGACCACTATTTATAAGAGAGGCCATCGCCTCATTTGGACACACACACACCCCTAGCTCTGCAGTGCGCAAGTCTTGGAGGAGAACCTACTGCAACTGGGGGTGACATCAATGAGGGTTTTGGGCCATCTCTTGGTATTTCTTGGTTAAGTGGTGTGCTACTCTTCCTAGTGAAGGAGTAGGGGAGGATCTTCTGTTCGGTCTTTGGTCTATTTATATTAAGGAAGTTTTTGCTCGATTTTCTTCCCCATGAGGTTTTCCGAGAATAAAATGTTGTTGTGTACCTTGTGATTGTGTTTCTTTCAGTGATCCTTATATGCTGTTGATGTATTAAATGCTCATGTACTTTGGATATAACTTAATAATAACATTAAAACTTAACATGGTATCAGAGCTAGATTGAGTAAGAGCATTGTTATTGGGCATTTACATCTCTTGGTTGTTGGGACAAGAAAATTAAGGCGTTTTACAAAGAGAATTTTTGACCAAGGATAGCATTGGGAGTTGCGCCTAACCCTAGCACATCTTTTGATAGCCTGGATGAAGTCTTCCAGTGGTTAAATCTTCCTAAAAGTCAAAATCAGGGTTTGACTGTTACCATAAAACCATAAAACCAGAAAACCATAAAACCAGAAATCACCAGTTTAGATTTGCACAGGTCAAGTTTCAGAGGTCAAATCTTGGAATTCTCAGAAACAACCAACACCAGTCAACTCGCCTCAGCCCAACACATCTTCTTGTAAGGTCTGTTTCATATTTTGAGCACTTTCAATTTTAGTCAAAATGCCTTCAAGCACCAAGCTTGATGAAAAGTTAGAAGGTGTGGAAAATTTTCGTGCTTGGAAATACAGAATTGGTCTCATTCTCGAAGGGAATGATCTTGTGCAATTTATAAAGAATAATGTTCTGGAGTTAGAAGGAAATGAGGCCAAAGAGAAGTACAAGAAGGACATGATTAGGGCAAAGAGAATAATTGCAGATTCCATCAAAGACCACTTGATCCCTCAAGTGTCTTCCAAGGATACCCCGAAGGAAATGTTTGATGCCCTATCCAGGATGTATGAAGGAAGAAATATTAACAGAAAGATGAACTTAAGAACCTAACTCAAGAATGCTAAAATGCAAAAAGGAGAGACAGTGCAAGATTGTTTTTCTAGGGTTTCTCAGTTTAGGGAACATCTAGAAGTAATTGGAGACACGGTAGATGAAGATGAGATCGTGATGAGAAAATAAAAACTTCAATTTGATAGTTTATGGGAATAGTGTGTTCAGGAAGAAGTAAGAGTTGCAAATAGAGAAGCCATTCTAAGAGAATATGAAGATCATGCTCTAGCTGCTCATGCCAAGAAAGGAAGGGGAAAGAGAGAGACTCACTTTCACAAGGAGACTCACTCTCATATGGCGCCTCACTCTCCTAAGAAATTTCAGAAGTACCAGAAAGGACAAAGGAGGCAAAGGGATTTCTCCTCCTACAAGTGCTATCATTGTGAAAGTATGGGACATTGCTAAAAATTGTCCTCTCAAGATAGAAGAATACAAGAAGAAAAATAACAAAAGACATCATGCCCATGTAGTCGAAGATGATGAGCCACCCAAGAAGTTAGCTAGAGAAGAAATAAAAGAATACGTTTTGTTTTTAGCTCTCTCTGAGACTGTGACACGTGGAAATGATACTTGGCTCATAGATAGTGATGCTTCAAAGCACATGACAGGTAATGAGAATACTCTCTCCAGCCTTGAAGAGAAGAACTCCCCCTAGAAAGTCTCACTTGGAGATGACTATCAATACCCAATCAAAGGAATAGGAGAAGCCACCTACAAGCTTGATTCAGGAAGTCCATTAAGGATGAAGGATGTACTTTATGTACCAGGTTTGAAGAAAAAATTACTTTCTATTTCTGCTTTAGACAAGAAAGGTTTCCGGGTTGCATTTGTAGATGGTAAAGTTCTTATGTGGTCCAAAGGAAAAACTATAGAAATGTAGTTGTCATTGGAATAGAAGAAGGTGGCTTGTACAAATTAAATGGCCACTCAGATGCAACTTTAACACACAGTACTGTAAGTCCATGTGAACTTTGGCATAAAAGGCTTGCTCACATTACTACAAAGCCCTACCCTATGTGAGCAAGGTAGTCACAGATTTACCAGAATTAAAGGTTGATCATGAAGGTGTATGTAAAGGATGTGTATAAGGAAAGATTACAAAGAATCCTTTTTCGAAAAGTGATAGCAAAGCGGATGGAATATTGGATATTGTTCATTCAGATGTATGCGGTCCAATGACATCAACTTCATTAAGTGGGTATGTATACTGTTAATTTTAGAGCAGCTATTAAGTTTCTTTTCAATTTACTAGATAACAATAGCATAGATAGGATCATTGAGAGAAACACAATCACAAGATACACAACATTTATCATGGGAAACCCTCATGGGGGAGAAAACTCAACAAAAACTTCCTTAATATAGATAGCCAATACAATGACAAGACAATAAACCAAAACACTAGAGAATATCCAACACTGAGCAATGCGCCTCTCTCTTCCTTCTTCTCCCAACTACAACTCTCCAAACCTCTCTTCCTTCTTCTCCCAACTGTAGCCCTCCAAACTTGCGCACTTGATGATTGAATGAGTGAGTGAACAAATGAGGCGCTAGCCTCCTTTATTTATACTAGCTGGCAGGCCCTGGAAAGGTGTCTCTTCACTAGGCAAGGTCGACTTTTCTTCTTATAGTGGTTAAAACCACTTTAATTAGGCCTGGGGGTTGACTTCTTAATTAGCATAATATAATTAGGGTTTGACCAATCTGCAAAAGGAGATTTGGTCAAGTACAAAGCTCAACATGATCAATCCACAAAAGGGGATTGGTCTGATGAATAATAACTCAATAATAAATAGAATACTCTTTGCAGTTACAACAACACTCCTCCTTAACAAGAAGGGTATTCTACAACATCATTAGGGGAGAGAGAGGGCAACAACATCAACAACATCTGCACCTTGCTCATCTGTGCCAACATATTGGAGCTTTATGGCTCCCCTCTGCACCATATCACGAATGTAGTGATATCGAATTTCTATGTGCTTCGACTTGTCATGGAACACAAGGTTCTCTGTCATCTTTATGCAACTTTGGTTATCACATAGAATCACAGTTGTTTCCATCTCCAGATCAATTAGACCTGTCAACAATTTCCGTAGCCATATGACTTCACAATTGGCGGAACATGCATCAATGTATTCCGCTTATGTTGTGCTGAGGGCAATACTAGATTGCTTCCTACTCTGCCATGAAGTCATTGCTAACCCCAGATTGAAACAACATCCTGAAGTGCTCTTTCTGTCAAAAACACTTCCTGCTCAATCTGAATCGGTATAACCAATCAGTCTGAAGTCATGATCTCCATTATAACAGAGACCAAAGTCCAACGTACCTTTAAGGTATCTCATCACATGTTTTGCAGCAACAAGGTGAACACGTCTGGGTTCTACCAGATACTGACTCAAGGTGTTCATAGCAAAACATATATCTGGCTTGGTGTTCGTCAGATACATCAACGATCCAATGATCTGTTTGTACAACGTAGCATCAACCAATTTTGACGAAGTATCAACCAGGAGCTTCAACTTAGTTTCCATGGGTGTATTCATGGATTTACACTTCAACATATCAAACCTCTTCAGTATTTCAGCTGCATACTTCTCTGGGCCTTGCCAAACCTCAAGACCTAAGAAATAGTGCATTAGGCCTAGGTCTTTCATCTCAAATTCTGCAGCGAGCTTCTTACAATCAGTGATGAGCTTTGCTTCTCCAATTAAGAATAAGTCATCCACAAACAACAACAATATAACATGCTCATCATTCATAACCTTGAAGTAAAGGTTAGAATCAACTTTACTCTTGGTAAAGCCCAAGCTCATCAGGAAACTGTCAATTCTTCCATACCAAGCTCTAGGAGCTTGCTTCGATTCGTACAGAGCCTTCTTCAATGTGCAGACATGTGTCTTTTTGTCTTCAACTTCAAACCCTTGGGGTTGTTCTATATACACTTCTTTTTCAATGACACCATTCAAGAAGACTATTTTCACATCCATCTGGTGTAACTTCCTCTTCATTTTCGCTGCAAGGGCTACGATGGTTCTGATAGAAGTGTATCTGGCTACAAGAGCAAACGTCTCTTCATAGTCAATGCCTTCCTTTTGAGAAAAACCACGAGCTACAATCCTTGCTTTATATTTCTCAATACTTCCATCAACAACATGTTTTATCTCCACATCTTTGCTCTTCGGTTTGGGAACTATTTTCCATACATCATTCTTTATAATGGATTGATATTCTTCTGTCATAGCATTTGCCCATTCTTTCTTCTGAATGGCTTCTTCAAAGCAAGTAGGCTCCTTTTCTAAGAGATCACACATCAAAGCCATATAACTGGAGAATGGCTTGGGTTTCTTGACTTGTCTCATGGTACCTTCTGGGGCAGCATACTTCTCTCCATCTTGAATAAGTTCCCTCGCCCAAGTTGGCTTTCTCTTGTGAGAGATCGCCATCTGGGGAGGTTCTTGAGATTCTAACATATCATGATCTTCATGAATCTCATCATCAGGGGAAACTGTGACTTCCCTTATTGGTTTTGCAACTCTGAGAGCTACAGACTCTTCTTCATATACTTCTTTAAGCTGACATCTTCTTGATTTCTTGAGTGCTGCATCTTCATCAAAGGTTACATCTCTGCTGATCTCAATGTGATGGTAACCTGGTATATAAATTCTAAAGGCCTTTGAGACCTCACAGTATCCAACAAATATTCCCTTCTTTCTTGAAGGGTCTAGCTTGGTTCTCTTCTCTTTCGGAATGTGTACAAACACTGGACAACCAAATATCTTGAGATGGCTTACTTATGGCTTCTTTCCGGAGAACATTTCTTCGGGGGTTTTGAACCCAAGTGCACTATGGGATAATCTGTTTTGTACATACACTATTGTCCTTGCTGCTTCTGCCCATAAGTGCAGTGGAAGATCTTGATCATGGATCATAGTCTTCACAACTTCCATTATAGTTCTGTTCTTCCTTTCTACTACACCATTTTGTTGAGGATTGTAGGGAGTGGTGAGCTCCCTCTTAATCCCGACATCTTTACAAAAGTTTACAAACTCTTATGAGGTGTATTCTCCTCCATTATCTGACCTGAGTGTTTTGATCTTTCTTTCAGAGAGATTCTCTATCAAGGCTTTGAATTCCTTGAATTTTCCAAACACTTCATATTTTGATTTCAAGAAGTAAACCCAAGTCTTGCGAGAATAGTCATCAATAAATGATACATAGTATACATACCCACTAATGGAGGTTGATGGCATTGGACCACATACATCTGAGTGGATGAGCTCTAAGACTCCTTTTGCTTTACTGCCGCTCTTTGGGAAAGGGTTCTTGATGTTCTTTCCTTGTGCACATCCATTGCACACACCTTCATGGTCAACCTTGAATTCTGGTAGACCTGTAACTGCCTCGCTCACATATGGTAATGCTTTGTAGTTGATGTGAGCTAGTCTTCTATGCCAAAGTTCACATGGACTCTTGGTGGAGTGAATCAAGGCTGCATCTGAGTGACCTTTTAATTTATACATGCCACCTTCTTTTGTTCCAATAACAATTGTATCTTCTATGGTTTTTCCTTTAGGCCACATGAGGACTTCACCATCTATGAATGCAACCCTGAAGCCTTTCTTATCTAAAGTTGAGATAGAAAACAAGTTCTTCGTCAAACCTGGTACATATAGTACATCCTTCATCTTCTTTGGGGTCCCTAAATCAAGTGTATAATTGGACTCTCCCACTCCTTTGATAGAGTATTGGTAATCATCTCCAAGTGTAACTTTCTGGGGAGAGTTCTTTTCGGTAAGGTTAGAGAGAATGTCTCTTTGACCTGTCATGTGCTTTGAAGCACCACTATCTATGAGCCACGTATCCTCACCAGGTGACACTGATCCTGAGAGGGCAGAGATTAAGACATAGTCTTCAATCTTTTCTTTAAACATCTTCGTGGGTGGCTCTTCATCTTCAATTGCATGGGCATGGTGCCTTTTGTTTCTCTTCTTGTATTCTTCTCTTCTAGCTAGACAATTCTTAGCAATATGTCCCATCTTGTCACAATGGTAACATTGGTAGGATGAGAAGTCCTTTTCTCTTCTTTGACCTTTCTGAAACTTTTGAAATCTTCTTGGAGGGTGAGATTCTTTATGAGAATGATTGAATCTCTTTGGGGAGTGAGATTCATCATGTAGGTGGGTCTTCTCCTTGAAATAAAACCTTTTCTTTCCTCCTTTAACATGAGCAACTAGGGCTTGATCTTCATCCCTTGAAGCTACTGCTTCTCGGTTAACTACTCTTGTTTCTTCTTGGACACATTCTTCCCAAAGACTGTCAAATTGTAGTTTTTCCTTTCTGGCACAAATAGTTTGGATGAAGGCATCCCAAGGTCTTGTGAGACCATTAAGAGCTGTTAAGATGAGTTCATCTTTATCCAAGTTGTCTCCAATTGCTTCTAGTTGTTCCTTAAATTGAGAAACCTTAGAGAAGTAATCATGTACGGTTTCTCCTTTCTGCATCTTTGTATTCTTGAGTTGGTTTCTTAGATTCATCTTCTGGTTGATATTCTTTCCTTCATACATCCTAGTTAGGGATCAAGTGATCTTTAATAGAGTTTGCAATGATTCTTTTGGCCCTAACCATATCCTTTTGGTGCTTTGATTTAGCTGTAGCATCTGTAAGTTCTGGTACATTTTCCTTAATAAATCTTGAAAGATCATTCTCTTCAAGAATGAGTGCAATCCTATACTTCCAGGCCCGAAAGTTATACACACCTTCTAACTCGTCAACAAGCTTGGTGCTTGCAGACATCTTGACTTGGAGCTGGGAAAATGACCAAAAAAATGAAAGTGGTCGAAAATCAAATCTGAGCTTACCAAGAGGTGCGCTTGGTTTAGGCGAGTAGGCTGGTGTGGTTAGATTTCAAAAAATCCAAATTTTACCCCTTGAAACTGAGCTTGCACAATTCTAGACTGGTACTTTTGGTACTGGTTCTGGTTTCCTGGTACCAGTGAAAAATAGGGTTTCACTTTTCGGGAGTTGTTAAAATATGTATATATATCAGTCCCACACTTCACTTAGTGACAGATTTCAGCCTCCTTTAGTTGTACACCAATCTTAGCAATATATCAACATGCAAATATTGGCCTATGGGCTGAAATACAAACAACTAAGCAATCTGAAATATAACAGCAGCGGAATACTCATGAACAGTGAACAAAATCACACTTTTAGCACCAAAAATCTGGGCAAAACCCCGAGAAGAATTACTCAGAAAAGAGGATAGAATTTAAGGAGAATGCTTCTTTATTCAGCTTTAGGGAAATATCAGTGATACACAACAACAATAGCATCAACAAGAAATACACATACTTATCTCACTCTCCAACACCTCTCTCCTCTAGAAAACAGTGCCAAACTGTAATCTGTGCAATGTGCCTTGACTGTACAGCCTAGTACGGTCAGCAAACAACCACAACAGTCACCAATCTGTCTAGAAACTCGTGCCAGGAGCTGTTGTACGGTACGGAACATAATACACTCAACAAAATGCATAGAAAATCGTGCCAATACTGTTGTTAGACAACAACATCGATTTTTGTGCCTCCTCTTTGCTGTATGACCTCTATTGTAGCTGCTGTATGGACTGCATTTACTATTGCAAATGCTCCTTGGATAACGTGCCAATCCCTCTCATAGGAATGCATGCCCAACCTCTATGCTGCTGCTCTTCCCTCCAAGCAAAGAACTCTCTTGGGAATCTTGCCTCTTGAGCTTCCCACAAACCCTCCTCAAAAAGTGCGCCCTCCTTCTCCTAATGAGCTGCCTTTAATCAATTTTGAAATGTAACTCTCCTAACCCTTGATCTCCCTCGAGTGACTCTTCACTTTCCCTTGAGATCAACGGTCACGACTTAATCATTCGTTGAGGTCACTTAAGTCATTAAAGTGACTCAAAACATCATAAAGTCACTTTTACATTAAAAATAATTAAAAGACCCAACTTTATAAAATCACTTTATAAAGTCACTTTATAAAAACACATTATAAAGTCACTAGGAGAAATTTTGCTTGGTCACTTCCGCATGCTAAGCGCTGCCAATGCAGAAGTACCTCCAAGCTACCAAATTTCAACACTCCCCCTTAGCGAGAGAGGTACTTCTGGTATCACCACCAGAATCTGTCTCCATCTCATCAACTGCCATAACTGCTCCCTCTGTATTAGAAGTCTTTGCTCCCTCTGAACAAGAAGCCACTACTCCCACTGCACTGGAAGCCTCTGTTGCTACCTCTGTCGTACCACGAATTGAAGACATGCTCCTAGGAGACTACACACTCTCCCGAGCATCCATTTGTGTCGACTCATGCCTGCTGATTCCCTTGAGAGTCTCGGAAGAGGACTGAGTCCTCGGTATCAACTCTCTCTCTCGTGCTACCTGCCAACTCTCCGACACAGGATCTGAGTCCAGAAATCCACTGGACTCTAACACAGGTCTACCCAACAACCTGAACAAGCCCTAATACTTGACATCAAGCATTACTGTTGTGTCAACAGTTGCTCCTACACAATATAGAAACACATGTCCACTGTAGAAAACAACTCCAAATCCACTCTCATCCAAAGCTGACACTGAGAGCAAATTAACTATAAACTCTGGAATATATAACACCTTGCCAACCTCCAGAAGACCTCCTGACTTTAGTTGGAATCTCACCCTTCCAACCCTCTTTACTGCAAGTTGTGGGCCGACTCCACAATTCACTCTACAGTCTGAGTCTATCTTTGTAAGATCGAGGAAAACTGACCTCAACCCAGTCATGTGTCGAGAGGTTCCACTATCCACAAACCAAGACTCAATGTCCTCGAACGCTAGGCATCCACTACCCACGGGACGAGTCATGAGAGAGAACTACTTCTCATATATCTCAGCAAACTCTACAACTTCTGCTGAAGCTGACACCTTTGGTTCTGATTTCTTCTTCTTCTTGTTCGGACATTGACTTTCATAGTGGTCAGTCTTGTGACATGCAAAGCATTTCGCTTTGCTCATGTCCTTCTTCCCATTGCCCTTTGCCACAAGAGCAATGTTCTTGTCGTCTGCACCATCCAATGCCTTTTCCTGAGACCCCTCTTGGATCTCCTCCTGTGTAAAATCATCCCACAATTTGCTCCAGTCAGGGAGCTTCTCTCTCCCCACCACACACTTGATGAAAACCTCCCATTCCTTGGTGAAGCCTTTGAGGGCTATCCACACCAACTCTGAGTCAGGAATGACTTCTCCAACAACTGCCAACTCATCCTTCACTTGTGCAACCCGGGTGAGGTAGGAGGCCACACTCTCTCCTTTGACCATCCTAGCTCCATGGAGCTTGTCACGAAGAGCCATTTTCTGGTTCTCGTTCTTAGCCTCATACAAGCCTTTCAGTGCAACCCACATTTCATTGGCTGTCTTCTTCTCAACCAAGTGTGGGATAAGGTGGTCTTTGACCCCGTCCAAGATGATTCTCTGAGTCTTGGCTTCCCTCACCTCATGAACATCAAGAGCTATGGGATCTGAAGCAGGTACAAGCACAATGGTGTTAGCAAACGACCACAATTTGTTCTCCTTGAGAACACTGTTGATTCTAACCTTCCACTGTAGGTAGTTGGAGACCCCTCCAATATATCTTCAAATCTGATGTTGGAAGTCATCTTTGTCCACCTGACAAAGAACCTTTTCTGCCTTTCTTCAAGCAAATGTACAAGCAAATCATTTGCTGCCCCAAGTGCCAAATGCTGCCCATTGAACTTCAGAGCACCTGCTCTGATACCATGTTAAAATATGTATATATATCAGTCCCACACTTGGTTAGTGACAGATTTCATCCTCCTTTAGTTGTACACCAATCTTAGCAATATAACAACATGCAAATATTGGCCTATGGGATGAAATACAAACAACTAGGCAATCTGAAATATAACAACAACGATACTCATGAACAGTGAACAAAATCACACTTTTAGCACCAAAAATCTGGGCAAAACCCCAAGAAGAATTACTCAGAAAAGAGGACAGAATTTGAGGAGAATGCTTTTTTATTCATCTTTAGGGAAATATCAGTGATACACAACAACAATAGCATCGACAAGAAATACACAGACTTATCTCACTCTCCAACAACTCTCTCCTTTAGAAAACAGTGCCAAACTGTAATCTGGGTAATGAGCCTTGGTTGTACAGCTTAGTACGGTCAATAAACAACCACAACAGTCACCAATTTGTCTAGAAACTTGTGCCAAGAATTGCTGTACGGTACAGAACAAAATACACTCAGCAAAATGCATAGAAAAATGTGCCAATACTGCTGTTAGACAACAACATCGATTTCTGTGCCTCCTCTTTGCTGTACGACCTCTACTATAGCTGTTGTACAGACTACATTTACTGCTGCAAATGCTCCTTGGATAGCGTGTTGATCCCTTTCCTAGGGATGCGTGCCCAACCTCTGATGTTGCTCTTCCCTCCAAGCAAAGAACTCTCTTGGGAATCGTGCCTCTTGAGCTTCCCACAAACCGTCCTCAAAAGGTGTGCCCTCCTTCTCCTAATGAGCTGCCTTTAATCAATTTCGAAATGTAACTCTCCTAACCCTTGATCTCTCTTGAGTGACTCTTCACTTTCCCTTGAGATCAACGGTCACCACTTAATCATTCATTGAGGTCACTTAAGTCATTAAAGTGACTCAAAACATCATAAAGTCACTTTTACATTAAAAATAATTAAAAGACCCAACTTTATAAAATCACTTTATAAAGTTGTTTTATAAAAACACATTATCAAGTCACGAGGAGAAATTTTGCTTGGTCACTTCCGCATGCTGAGCGCTGCCAATGCAGAAGTACCTCCAAGCTACCAAATTTCAACAGTTCTGTCCACTGGAAAAGTGCGCTCAAGCTGCTAATGAGCTCACTAGGCTAGGGCACACTTCCTTGATGAGTTTCAGGCTCCAATTCCTCTTCAATAAAAGCCCTAATTTTCTTGTACAACAACAATGACGTTTTTGTTTATCCAGTGAAAGGTGCTCTCTTTAGCTTAGCTCTGATACCATGTTAATTTTAGAGCAGCTATTAAGTTTTTTTTCAATTTACTAGATAACAATAGCATAGATAGGATCACTAAGAGAAACACAATCACAAGATACACAACATTTATCCCGGGAAACCCTCATGGGGGAGAAAACCCAGCAAAAGCTTTTTTAATATAGATAGCTAATAGAATGCCAAGACAATAAACCAAAACACTAGAGAATATCTAACACTAAACAATGCGCCTCTCTCTTCCTTCTTCTCCCAACTACAGCTCTCCAAACTTGCGCACTTGATGAGTGAATGAGTGAGTGAACAAATGAGGCGCTAGCCTCCTTTATTTATACTAGTTGGCAGGCACTGGAAAGGTGTCTCTTCACTTGGCAGGGCCGACTTCTCTTCTTAGTGGTTAAAACCACTTTAATTAGGCCTGGGGTGCCGACTTCTTAATTAGCATAATATAATTAGGGTTTGGCCAATCCACAAAAGGGGATTTGGTCAAGTACAAAGCCCAACATGATCAATCCACAAAAGGGGATTGATCTGATGAATAATAACTCAATAATAAATAGAATACTCTTTGCAGTTACAATATTTCAACATATACTATGTCACATTTATTGATGATTACCCTCGTAAGACTTGGGTTTATTTCTTAAAGTTAAAAGATGAAGTGTTAGAAAAATTCAAAGATTTCAAAGCTTTAGTAGAAAACCTCTTCGAGAAGAAGATTAAGATACTCAGGTTAGATAATGGAGGGAGCTCGAAAGAATTCAAAGACTTTTGTAGAGATGCCGAAATTAAGAGGGAGCTCACTACTCCTTATAACCCACAACAAAATGGTGTAGTAGAAAGAAAGAATCGAACAATCATGGAAGTAGTGAAAGCCATGATCCATGATCAAGATCTTCCAATGCACTTATGGGCTGAAATAGCCAGAACAACAATATATGTCCAGAACAAAATATCCCATAGTGCACTTGGATTCAAGACTCTCGAAGAGATGTTCACCAGAAAGAAGCCAGAAGTTAGCCATCTCAAAAATTTGGTTGTCCAGTCTATTTACATATTTCGAAAGAGAAGAGAACCAAGCTAGATCCTTTTGGAAAGAAAGGAGTATTTGTTGGATATTTTGAGGTCTCTAAGGCCTTCAGAATCTACATCCCATCAGATTGAGATCAGCAGTGATGTTACCTTTGATGAAGATGCAACTTTCAACAGATCAAGGAAATGTCAATTAGAAGAAGTCTATGAAGAAGAACCTATAGCTCCCAGAGTTGCAGAACCTAACAAGGAAGTTGCAGTTACTCATGATGATGTTATACCCAAGGATCATGATATGGTGGAACCTTAGGAACCACCTCGTGAGATCATCTCTCACAAGAGGAAACCAACTTGGGCACGTGAGATCATTCAAGATGCAAAGAAGTATGGTGCTCTCGAAGGAACCATGAGACAAAGCAAGAAGCCTAAGCCATACTCCAGTTATGTGGCTTTGATGTGCGATCTCGTTAATAAGGAACCTACTTGCTTTGAAGAAGCTGCTCAAAAGAAGGAATGGATGGAAGCCATGATTGAAGAATACCAATCTATTATGAAGAATGATGTGTGGAAAGTGGTTCCCAAACCAAAAACAAAGATGCAGCATCTCCTAAATGGATATTCAAAATAAAACATGCAACAGACGAAAGTATTGAGAAATACAAAGCAAGATTTGTGGCTCATGGATTTTCCCAGAAAGAAGGCATTGATTATGAAGAAACCTTTGCTCTAGTAGCAAGATACACATCTATCAGAACCATCATGGCACTTGCAGCCAAAATGAAGTGGAAGTTACACCAAATGGATGTGAAAACAACCTTCTTGAATGATGTTATTGAAGAAGTGTATGTAGAACAACCACTAGGTTTCGAAGTACAAGACAAGAAGACTCATGTCTGCAAGTTGAAGAAGGCTCTGTATGGTTTGAAGCAAGCTCCAAGAGCTTGGTATGGCAGGATTGATAGTTTTCTGATGCACTCGGGGTTTTACCAAGAGTAAAGATGATACCGACCTTTACTTCAAGATTGTGGATGATGGACCAATTATATTGCTGCTATATGTGGATGACTTATTCTTGACAGGTAAAGAAAAGCTCATCACAGATTGTAAGAAGAAGCTTGCTGCTGAATTTGAAATGAAGGATCTAGGCCTGATGCATTATTTCTTAGGTCTTGAAGTATGGCAGAGCCCAGAAGATATTTTCCTTAATCAAGGAAAGCATGTTGTGGAAATTCTAAAGAGATTCGACATGATGGACTGTAAAGCTATGTCCACTCCTATGGAAATGAATCTGAAGTTATTCGCTGATACTTCGTCAGAAATAGTTGATGTTACTCTATATAAACAAATGATTGGTTCGTTGATGTATCTGACGAATACCAGACCAGATATATGCTTTGCTGTGAACACCTTGAGTCAGTATTTGGTGGAGCCCAGATGTGTTCACCTTGTAGCTGCAAAGCATGTGATGAGATACCTTAAGGGTACGTTGGACTATGGCCTCTGTTTTACAGGAGATTATGACTTTAGGTTGTATGGCTATACTGATTCAGATTGGGTTGGAAGTGCTTCAGATAGAAAAAACACTTCAGGATGTTGTTTCAGTTTGGGGTCAGCCATGACTTCGTGGCAAAGCAGGAAGCAATCTAGTATTGCTCTCAGTACGACAGAAGCGGAGTACATTGAAACATGCTTCGCCAGTTGTGAAGCACTATGGCTTCGAAAGTTGTTGACATGTTTATTTGACCTAGAGATGGATGCTACCGTGATCTTTTGTGATAACTAGAGTTGCATAAACATGTCAGGGAACCCAATGTTCCACGATAAGACGAAGCACATTGAAATCCGGTACCACTACATTCGTGACTTGGTACATAAGGGAACTGTGAAGCTCTAGTATGTTGGCATAGATGAACAGGTAGCAGATGTGTTGACTAAGCTTTTGTAGTCCAAAAGGGGGAGTGATGCTGATGATACTATGGTATCCTGACCACTAGCAGGGCAGCTCGTTAGGATTTATATCCTAGGGGATTGATCATCCCTGGACAGATCCTGTAAGGTCCGAATGGACGGTCTGTCAAAGTGCCTATGTATGTATATACTTGTTGTGGTCAGTAGTGTGGCAACTCATTAGAATTTATATCCTAGGGGATTTCATTATCCCTAGACAGATCTTGTAAGGTTCAGATGGACGGTCCGTCGGAGTGCCCACAATTGTTGTTGTTGTTGATGCTGTTGATGCTCCTGTCTCATTCAATTGCCATTGATGTTGATGTTCCAGCCTCATGCTGCTGCTGCTGTTGATGATGTTACTCCAGCTCCATGCTGTTGATGATGATGATGTTACTTCAGCTCTGTGCTGCAAATAATGATGATATTGATGATGAGAAAAACTTTCGATGATTTATAGATATGACCGACAGTGTTCCCGATGTTCCCTCCTCTTGATGATGTATTGAGTCCAGTCAGTTGTTATTAATGTTGTCAGTAGAATACCCTTCTTGTTAAGGGGGAGTGTTGAAATATTGTAACTTAGAAGAATATTCTACCTAAGAGAGAATGATGAATAATATTATTATATTATATTTATTAATTAGGCCCTATTGTGCCTTTGTAAAAGTTGACCCTTTTGTGCCTTGACAGTTAAATGTAAATTAAAAGGGTAAAGTGATAGGGCGGCCTGGACCTAATTATAGGCTGGCCAGACCACTATTTATAAGAGAGGCTAGCGTCTCATTTGGACACACACACACACACACACCTAGCTCTGCAGTGCGCAAGTCTTGGAGGATAACCTATTGCAATTGGGGGTGACATCAAGGAGGGTTTTGGTCTATCTCTTGGTATTTCTTGGTTAAGTGGTGCGCTACTCTTCCTAGTGAAGGAGTAGAGGAGGATCTTCTGTTCGGTCTTTGGTCTATCTATAGTAAGGAAGTTTTTGCTGGGTTTTCTTCCCCATGAGGGTTTCCTAGGATAAAATGTTGTGTACCTTGTGATTGTGTTTCTTTCAGTGATCCTTATATGCTGTTGAGGTATTAAATGCTCATGTACTTTGGATATAACTTAATAACAGCATTAAAACTTAACAATTTCTTCTTTGGAGACAAGGGCCTTAAGGCTTGCTAGGTCTATGTCAACCTGCTTGATACTTGAACCATCTATACATTGGTCAGTTGAAATTCTTTGCAGCCTGCTATTAATGAGCAGTGTTCTGTTCTTCACATTGTTATTTAACTCTGCAATTTGCTTACTGGATGCTTCTGAATAGTCTTTTAAGAACAAAGTCCATAGAGGCATCAGTGGGTTGGATCTCCAGGAGTGATTTCTTCTTTGGAGACAAGGGCCTTGAGGCTTGCTAGGTCTATGTGAACCTGCCTGATACTTGAACCATCTATACATTGGTCAGTTGAAATTCTTTGCAGCCTGCTATTGATGAGCAGTGTTTTGTTCTTCACATTGTTATTTAACTCTGCAATTTGCTCACTGGATGCTTCTGAATAGTCTTTTACCAGCTTGATAAAGAGTTGTAGCTTTAAGTCTAGCTTTTGGAGAACTAGCATTGGCTGATGCAGCTTCTCCCTTCTCCCTCATAGATGAAGCCTGCCAGGCTTGTCCCTTTTGAGGCCACTAGGAAAGCAATGGAGAATTTAGAAACCAGGGTCAAGGTCACAAGGTCCACGAGGAAGTCCAGATGGTCATTCCAGACCCAGGTCATTTTCATGGAAGGGACTCCAATGATGCCAGAATTCTGGACCTGTATTGGCATGTCAAAGACTAATTGCTTGCAGCATTCATCACATTGAACTCAGGAGGGCGCCATTATGCAGAAGCTTTAGCAGCTGGACAACAAATATGATGCCCTCATCTCTGCCATTTGGGGGTTGGAGGCTGAAGAAGATGATGCTGGGGATGAAGTGGCAGCTGAGGATGAAGATGGAGCTCACCATTAGCAGAAGGAGACAGGCACCTGGAGACTACAATTGACCTGGATGCATCCCAGGAATTACTTCCAGGCCCTCCTTGCTTTACTCTATTTGCCATTTCATGTTTTGAATAGGCAGTCTCTTAGAGGCCCTCTTAGGTTCTTGAATCTGTTTAATTTTGGAGGGCTTGTGTGCTGGTTTTTATTATACCTAACTTTAGTTGAATACGCAGTCTCTTATAGGCCCTCTTAGGTTCTTGAATCTGTTTAATATTGGAGGGCTTATGACTTGGTTTTTATTACACCTCTGACTTTAGTTCATGCAGCCAGGGTGCTGCCAGACAAGGTGACAGATGATAAAATCTTTTTTGGGATTCTATACTCAGTGGTAGGCTTGTTTTCTGACAGTCATTCCCACAGCCGGTTTGTAATTTTCCTGTAAATATTAATAGAATCTTAGCTAACTTACCAAAAAAACATGACTCTTCAAAGTGTTCAAAATTTCATTGAGGTGGAGCAAAGTTGCTTTCATCCTCAACTTCGGTAGGTGCATCAATAAATTGGCATAATTTTTATATGCTGAGGGAATTGCTAAATATACTAGATAGAGTGTTATATGATGTTTGAACATGTAAAAAATCAGCTTCTTGTATTGCAACATTCCTGCTAGAGAAGGGTTTAAAACTTTAAATATTTGGCAAATGCAAACTTGAAAGCTTTTTTCATTGTGTTTCTCTTTTAATCAGGAGTAATTTCTTTTATTTTTGAGAATACATTAAAAATGGTACTTGTTCTAAGTCTACCTATTGTTGAAATTCCTAGTACAATGGATCTAGGAACAATATTCCTGAAAAACTGGTAATTACTTCTAATGATGCTAAATTTCCTTTTCACTTTTCAATAGATAAATTCTTTGTACAACAAGAGAAACCCTTAGAACTTGGTCTCCGGCCTTCAAGACAAACCCTAGAAATTTCGCCCTTGGCAAATCCAGCAGCAGTTGCTGCAGCTACACAGAAAAGATGTGCACATGAGAGAGAGAGAGACTCCACACGTGCGCGCTGGAGATGAAGATAGTAAAGGACGAAAGACAAGATGCCAAGAAGACTTCGCTTGAGATGCCCAGTTGCTTCAAGAATCAACAAACTTGTAGTAGCTACAGTTGCTCTTGTGAAAGGTGAATTGTTGTATTGCTAAATGAAGAGCTCAGGGCTATATTTATACTAATTCGCCACTCAGTTTGGGGCCTGTTGACCGCCTATCCAACTAGGGGGTCAACTCCATGTGCCATGAAGAGATACATCATCAGATGCTCATTTGTCGAAGATTATTTGGTTCTACAAGGCATTTTTGGCCCCAATACTTCTTTTTGTAAATGGAATTTCTGCACCCCTGCGTGGGTTAATAATGTAATAGGTCTGCATTGGTCATAGTTAGGTCAGTTACCTTGGGATGGGTTCTGTTGAAATAATGTAACTGCAAAGTGTATTCTTATTATTATTTGATATATTATTCATTGGATCAATCCCCATTGTGGATTGATCATGTCGGCTATTGTAAAAGGACCAAATCCCCTTTTGTGGATTGGTCATAATATAATTGTAATAGGCAAAAGAAGAAGTCGGCCCTAGAATATATCAAAGAGGCCCCGGAATATAATAAAGGTGGTTATAACCACCCAGATTAAGAAGTCGGCGCTGCCAGTGAAGAGACACTTCACACGTGCTAGATTAGTATAAATAAGGAGGCTAGCGCCTCACTTAGACACACTCACTTGTTCATTGAGAGACAAGTTTCGGAGCTGCAGTTGGAGAAGAAAGAGAGAGAGAGGCGCATCTTTAGGAGAGGACTTTCTGTATTAGCTTGAGTTATCTCTTGGCATTGTATTGGCTATCTATAATAAGGAAGTTTTGTTGGGTTTTCTTCCCCTAGAGGGTTTCCCAGGATAAATGTTGTGTTGTGTATTTCTCAGTGATCTTGTCTTATGTTGCTGTTATCTATTGAAATGCAAAGAACTATAATAATGGCTTAAACATTAACATGGTATCAAAGCCAAGCTGAAGAAAGCATCTTTCACAAGAGAAAAGTGAAAAACGTCACTGTTGCCGTACATGCAAATTAGGGTTTTTTGTTGGAGAGGTAATTCAGCCCTAAAACCATCTAGAAAAGTGCGCTCTCCCCCAAGGATCATTTTGGCACCTTCAGCGCACCTTTTCAGTGGCTAGATCTCCCGGAAAGTTAAACCCTAGTTTCACAAAGTACCAGAAAACCAGAGTACCAAAAGTACTAGAGTACTAGAAGTACCAGAAAACCAGAGTACCAGAAGTACTAGAGTACTAGAAGTACCAGAAAACCAGAAGCACCAGTTCAGAAATCCCCAGATCAAGTTTGAGGGGGTAAAAGTTGGATTTTTAGAAATCTGACTACACCAGCTTACTCGCCTCAGCTTAGCGCATCTATCCCCTGGATCATAATTTCAAATTTTGAAGTTTGAAAAATTAGGGTTTCCTTATAAAACCCTAAGTTGCAATTGCAGTCTCAGAACCAGTTGCAGTTGCAGTTGCTGCCGTAGCACCGGTTGCAGTTGCAGTTGCTGCCGTAGCACCAGTTGCAAACACCCTTGAAGTTTTTAAGAGTTGGTAATGATTATCGCTGCTGCCAGATGGAGCCACTACCTGCAAATGCTATTAGAGGTATGTACTCACATATGTTTAAATGGTTAAACTTTAAAAGAGTATTTGCAGGAGAAGGGATCTCTTGCCATAGATCCAGAAGGATCTCAAGATCCAACACATTCAGAGGAATGATGCAACCTAGGTGTGATTATTCTGATATGCATCTATTTGTTATGACATTATTTTGATCAGTGATGCATGTTGTAGCTATGACCATCATTCTAACCTTTGATCAAAATCTGAGTCAAGGTATTAGATGGATTAAAAGTTGAGATCACAGAGCTTATCCTCTAACCCAACCTTCTGTCAAGATAGTGTATTGTCTCAGTACAAAAGATAGGTTGAAGAAAGCACTCATCACTTGAGTGAAGGAGACTTGGAAGAAAAGCAAGCACTCATTCTTGAGGACAAGGCTCCAGGTTTGATTAATCAAGTTGATAAGATTCAAAGGTACACATGACAAGTTGATGACTATAGTTGAGATAACAGTCTTT
>ML777016.1:753423-771828 GCA_009831015.1 Picea engelmannii | reverse complement strand
ATGAAAATGTATTGTATTTTCATTCAAAGATCTGGTGCCGTGATCCTGATATTTCTTGGCGTTATAGCTTTGTAAATCAGAATATGGAAGTTGTCTCCTGTGCTCTCTAATTATAGTTCTATGTAAGTTCTATGATATTGTGTAAAAGCAATCTGTAAGACTTTACTTTGTATAGTTTTAGTAACTTGCAATGATGTTTAGTAATTTCAGAATTAGGTTATCTTCTCATCTGCAAAGCACGTATCTATCTGTTTTGATTCTGTCCTAGACGCCATGGATACTCTATTTTTTGAAGTCTTGTACTACTCTCTTCCAAGTTCCTATCAATGGAAAATCAGAAGGAAATTTCAATGGAAGTCGGAATACAGAAGGATGTGACTGCATTCTCTGTTTTCAAATAACGTTTCTGTTAGTCTGATAGCCTACTGTAGATGGATTAAGTCGATATGAAAATTGTATCTCCTTTGACATTTGATGGGTTGTTTGAAGAACCGTAATTTTCCATCAGAAGGATGATAGAATATTTAATATGGGGAGTATGGGGAGTATCCTTCCCCCATCAAAAAACACCTGTAACCTCTCATAGAATTTCAGAATGTCGACATTCCAGGACTCTGTAAATTTCGTCAACAATTGATATAATTATGTTTGTGGTAAAAAGATAATGAAGATTTGAGGGAATGTTCAATGAAATATTGCCAAAGGAATTTCCGAGATGTTCTAGTTGCATCAAAAATCAAATCTTTATTGAAGTCAATTGCTTAGGAAATCGAAACAGTGCATTGCCAAATGCTAGATTTGGCAATCAAAATACTAAATCCAAACTAAGATTCTTCAAATAGAAATTAAGCACCTAAAGCGAGAAATGATGGAATCCAAAAAAGTTAGCTTGAAGACAATGGACAAATAACGTAGAAAGTAGATAAAGATACCCAAGTACAGAGGAACATGTAGAAAGTAGATAAAGATACCCAAGTACAGAGGAACATGTAGAAAGTAGATAAAGATAAGAAATAGTCTAAAGAAAACTTGAAGGTCCGTGACCAAAAAAAGCAAGTTTTGAAGTCAAGATGGAGTAAGACTAGAAGCAATCCATTGTAGAAGTATTGGTTCATTGAACCCAAAGATGAAGTTAGGTTTGAGGATTAAGAACAAGATAGCATCCAAAAGGATAACCATATTGAGACCCTCATTATTAGGAAAGTCGTCAGTTGCATGTGTATTGACATTGTACCATTATTGAAGCAACAGTAACATAATGATAAATGCGTTTTAAGATATTATCGAAGAATGCTCTGAACCAAAATCAAAATCATTTGCTAATAGAATTGTTATTAGTACTCGATATTTGCCCGTATCAAAAGAATCCTATGAACCAAAATCAAAATAGTTTTGTACAAAACTTGTTACTAGTAGTCAATATTATCCTCGGATAGATTCCTATTCAAGAGCATCGATGTAGGGATGCAATTTTGAGATGAACATACTACCTGATGTTCTGTTATGCTTAAGATCCAAGCATCTTTGAAAGGGATGAACTGTAATATACACTGATCAAGATGTTGTTTAGTAAGGGTCATGTTCCAAACATATACATATATATTGATAGAATGTGTTATAATTTTTATTAATATGTGCAGTGAAAGTACATGCATTTTATACATGAAAAGGGTTGTGAAAACAACCACCACAAGCTAAGGCTAGTCGGCAAAATAATCTATCAAAAATCATCATGTAGAGCACAAAAAATAAACTGTCTTAACAGTGCACAATACTTGAGGCAAAAAACAATAAACATAAGAAGTGAAGGCATTTGGTCGAAGCAAATGGGAAGAATAAGTTATTAGACCTAAATCTGTAGTGGGAGCACAATCAATATTTTATCTAACTAGGGAACTGGCAGGGGCCAACTTCACCTTTTTGCTGATCTCTCACTGCTTGGGCTATGTTGTGTAGAGGTTGATGACCATTGGAAGCTCTGGAGTGTAAAAAGAGTGTAGAAAAGTGCCCTTTAGGGAGGCACTATGCACACAGACACATAACACAATGGTCTAGTGGTCCATCAATGCATGCAGATCCACCACATCCATGTCTAGTGGCCCACTAAAGAATGCAAAGTGTGTAGAAAAGCACCCTTTAGGGAGGCCCTATGCACACAACACACTACACAATGGTCCAGTGGCCCATCAATGCACGTAGATGCACCACTTCTATTTCCACCTTTTTTATCTGTTACTTATAACTCTATAGCCACATATGGGCACATGTTAGAGAGACATTGTGCCAAGTAAAATCTGTCATGTTGTGCATTTGTGAAAAACACATTCATTTCTCGTTTTTCCGAAGATAATATAAAATATATATTATAATAAATTGCCATGTTGTGTGAAATTCACGGCCCATTGAGGAGAGTCTCCTAAGGGTAGCGTTTTAGGAGATATTGGATGGTAGGGATTGATGGCAAATCTCATAGGCCCATTCCTAAGCGGATTGGGTTTCTTTGCAATGTCAAAACAAACGTTTCATAAATTTATTTTTGCAACAAAATAGACAATTGGGATGGGGGACCCCTAAGTATTTTAGTGGTTGGCCAATAGGTAGGGTTCAACGAATCAAAGACCAAGGAAATTAGGGCATCTTAGGTTCAAGGTACATCTTCCAAATGGACTTTAGCCAATACAACCATGTCTTCTCTTTTAGCATCAACACAGATGATAAACATTGGCTGGCTTATACTTCTTGAAAGCTTTCCTATGATTCCACCTCTAGTGATTCCACCAAGCTTGTGGTCTTGGCAGGGCTAACTCCAGGAAAAGTTTATCTAGTGATTTGAAAAGGATTATGAACAATGAAATGGTTTGTTAAATGACATTTATGTTCGTGCTGGAAGTACATGTTCAATGGCCAAGTCAGGTTGAATTAGTTTCTTAAGCACTCTGTTGAAATTTATAAACTGTAAGGATGTTGCAGAAATCTCAACCCTTGGCTTCTCTTTGATGCATAGGTGAAGGGCACAAAATGTACAACATAGTTAGTGGAATTCGATGTCTAGTGAGGCAATTGTCACTAATCCTTCTAAACCACAATTGTAATCGTTGATTGCAAGGTTGTTTCATGAATAGTTGGAGGTAGTGTCCATGGTGGTTGTTGTTACCAATTTTGGGGAAGTTTTAGTCATCAGAGGCGTTGACAGATAGTCAACCAATTTTCATGGAAGGTTGTTCAAACCACTCGCAATAAGGGTGCACCAATCCCACTCATTAGAAGGGAATTTACATAGCAATCAATGTTGGACATAGAATTCAAAGGATTGAAAAATATGGCTACAATGGGATTTGAAAAGCCATTAGACTTGGCACACGAAGAGTCCACAATAGAATTTAAGTGGCCACTATACCGCCCATAAAGTTGCTCAATAAAGACAAAGTGCAGGTAGGTTGTTGGTTTGTTGTTTTTTTGATCCGGATTATTTTCGACACGAAATGAGAGCGAAGATATAATAAAGAAATGCACAGAGATATTGCATATATCCAATAATATAACAAAAATGTATCAGAGATGCAACCATAAACACATATATATAGTAATACACAATTTCTATTAATGAAAGAAATATACAAAGACTGTAAAAATATAGAGTGAAAGACTGTAAAAATACAGAGTGAAGGCTTTTTTACAATAAACAGAGGACAATAAACAGAGGAATGCCAAGAACCCTAGACATCCAAAAATCTAACCCTAGGAGATGAAGTGCCAAAAGTCATGTGGGCCCCGCTTGGGTAAGTTAGTACATCAACTTCCAGAGGTCGTAACTTTTGCATACAATCTTCGTTTTAGGTGTATGATAGTCCGTTGGAAAGGTATCGTCGAGGAGATTCATTTTGGGGGCTCAATCATCCCTTCGACTATCATTGAGAAGCTTGATCCCGAAAAACCTTCATTTAGGCCCTCAAAATTAAAACTGCTAAAAATAGTAAATTGCCAAAATTGTAAAAAAATTGTTTTGAGCCAGTTGAAAAAGGTGGGTGGTCATCGATATCCACTTGGATCAATCCTCCCTCCTTAGGAAGAAATGGTCTCCATTGTGTTGAGATCTCAGAGGAGAGGGAAAAACATTTGCTGAATCTGCATCTTGGTGAGCTGCTTGCCTTGCTGGAGACGTCGCACTGCTTAGTTTGTGGAAGACTGTCATGAACCTATTGAGGCCGAGGATGTTCAACAAGTCGAGCTACATGAGAGGACAGTGTGAAAAAAGAATCTTTGCGCTTTGCTTCAACCTTGTCGACTTGCTTCTATTGGATATAAGGTGCTTGGGGTGAGGCTGTAGTAGTTGCAGTGTCCTTCTGTTCTCATTTTGAACAGATTGTGAAGAAGTTGAATTTTGCAGTATGAGATACTACCTTGCAACACTGTTTAGGTGGAACAATAGTCAGAACTACCTCTGGTATTCTGTAGAGATGACCCCCCAAAGTAACAATGACACTACGGAGTCAAGACTCATAAATAACATGGCGCTTCCACATATATGGCTGGCCCAAGAGAACATCACAAACATCCAATGGGGCAACATCACATAATACCTCATCCTTGAAGGGATGGATGCCGTATGAAAATCGACATTGCTCGCTGACACGAAGTTCTTGTCCTTGACGAAGCCACCCGATGTTGTATGGCTGCGGGTGTGGTGTTGTCGACAATCCCAATTGTTTGACGACCTCTGCTGAGATGAGGTTCTTCTGGCTTTTTCTATCAACAATAAAATGCAGCGGGATCCCCTTCACCCACATCTGTGAATGAAAAATGCGATCCCCCTCTTCAGATTTTGTTGGTTTTTCTGGTTGAATTGTTGCGGTCACGACAATAGCAATGGGGTCTGAGTCGATGATCTGTCTTTTACCAATATTTTCAGAATCAGATTCTGAATCAGGGTTTGGCTTATTGTCTTTGATCTCGGCCACCAATGACTGTTTTGAGCGACATTCATTGGTGTTGTGCCAGGGGCTTTTTTGGAAATTGCACCATTTTCCGGTGTCCTTCTTTGTCTTCTCCTGACCTTTATTTTCCCGTGGCTTAGACTGGTTTTCAGGAAGCTGTTTGTTAGGGTCGTCTTTATCATACTTTGGTTGTTGAGTATTTGCAGACCCAAACTCCCGTTTGTTCTAGTGCTTAAATTTCTGCTCGATTTTAACAGCATATCGATAAGCAACACCGAGTGATGAGATGTCCAGAAAATTCATTTCAGTTTGGATGTATCTATGTAGAGCCCCATGGTATTTCAGAACTAAATGTCGTTTAGAGTCTTTGATACCCAACTTGGTGCGTAAGGTATGGAAGGTATTGGTGAACTTCAGAACTGCTTGGCCCCTCTCTTGCCACAGTGTGTTCCATCTCATGTACTGGTCCTCATAGTTGCCAATAAGGTAATACTGTTCCTTTATCGCATCCACAAAAAAATCCCAAGTGGGCTCGACCCCATATATTCCAGAATCCTCTGTGGAACTCTGCTCCCAGTAAGTTTCTCACCAATGTTTGACATGAGGGAGAGATTTAAGGAGTGCGAAGGTGATTTTTTCTCTGTCGGAAAAATTGTGAATAGTGAAATAACCTTCTAGCAGGTTTAACCATTTGTCTAGGGATTTTGCATCTATCTGTCCTTCAAATACAAGAATATTAAAATTAATTTATACCTTGAAAGGCGAGGTGCCTCCAAAGTGGTTGTTTGATGAAGATGTGCCTGTTGCTATTGGCAGACGTTGATGGATGTGGAAAAAATTCTCCATCATTTTGTCCCTCTGTTGCGTGAGAGCTTGCTCAAGCAACAAACTGATAGGATCGTTTGCTCCGTCGTTTTTCTTTTCTTCCACCATTGAGGGTTTCTTGGGTGTGTGAGAGCGATTGTCCTCAAGAGAGACAAGCTCGAGACCCAACTTGCTATACTCGGACCTCTTCGGGGACATGCACTGAAAAATGATCAAGAGCAGCCTACTCTGATACCACTAATCCAGATTATTTTCGGCACAAAATGAGAGTGGAGATATAAGAAAGAAATGCACAGAGATATCGCATATATCCAATAATATAACATAAATGTATTAGAGATGCAACCACAAACACAAATATACATTAATACACGATTTCTATTAATGAAATAAATGTACAGAGATTGTAAAAATACAGAGTGAAAGACTTGCTAGAATGGTGACATCTTATCTCTGAGAAGAGATGTGACGACTACTCGTATTCGCAAGAAGATGATTAAAATGAGGCTTTGAAGGCCTTTTTACAATCAACAGGAATGCAGAAAACCCTAGACATAAAAAAACCTAACCCTAGGAGACGAAGCGTCAAAACTCATGTGGGCCCCGCTTGGGTAAGTTTGTACATCAACTTCCCAGGGTCGTAACTTTTGCATACGATCTCCGTTTTAGGAGTATGATAGCCGTTGGAAATGTATTTTCAAGAAGATTCATTTTGGGGGCTCAATCATGGCTTTGGCTATCATTGAGAAGCTTGATCCCAAAAAACCTTCATTTAGGCCCTCAAAATGGCCTCGGAAGTTAAAATTGCTAAAACTAGTAAATTGCCCAAATTGTCAGAAAATTGTTTTGAGCCAGTTGGAAAAGGTGGGTGGCCACCGATATCCACCTGGACAATTTTTTCTTCTTATTTGATGAAGAAGAACAATTGCCTAACATGAGCTTGTCTATACTAGAATGAAGACAATGTGTGGCACAGAGACAATTCACCGAAGAAGAACAACCACTGGATTTGGTGAGGAAGAACCATTACAAAAAGGGGGTTGATCCAGACTGAGAGGGTAGAACATGAGCTTGTCCACACTAGAATAAAGACAATCCACTACACAATGACATAAGAAACTGTGACTGAAGGGGTATATGCATGAAATATATGTTAAGAATGCAATGCCATTGATGCAATATTTCCTTCAAGAATAATGAAAAAACAATAAAAATATAAAATTATTTCTTGTTGGTTTTCTCGTTTGAATTTCTAGGGTAAAAAAAGTTGTGTTATTTTTTTGTGTATGCCATTGTTTTACTTCCCAGTGATGTTTGCAATTTAGAACTTAGTGACAGTGGACACACATTGACATAAAAAACAACAAAGAAGGATTTTAATTTTTCTCCAATGAAAGTTTATAGAGGCTTTGTGTGGGTGAATCGATTTTGGGGATGATTTGTCCAATTACAAATCATATTGGTGTTAGAGCCCAAGTTCTAGAACACTTGGTGAACACCTTGCATGGTAAATTTCCACAATCCATACCATAATAGTGGAGATAAGTCATTGCAAGGTCTAGAGAGAAATAGACATCCAAGGACTTCGAATGAAGAAGAATACAAGGAATACCTTGAGGTCAAGTTTACTTCGCTCGAAAAGAGCCTTGCGATGCTAACCGAAATGTTAACACAATGTTATACAATGAAGGATGAAGAAAGACACTAGGCAAGGTCCAAGCTCAAAGACGAAAGTGTTGACCAACCTAAGGGAGTAGATCTTGAAGACTTAGGTAACATTGACTCCCTTTCTTTGTCTCCAAAGTTTGAAGCAAAACTTGAAATACCAACTTATGATGGTTGAGTTAATGTTGAGAAGTTGAATAGTTCACCAAAACAATGAGAAATGTATTTGGGCCTTTATCAAATAAACGAAACCCAATGGATTTATTTTTCTTGATTGAAAATGTCTAGAGATGTTTTGTTATGGTGGAAGATCTATGTATATACTTTGAGGTTGGGAAAAAAGCCTATGGTAACAAAATGGGAGCACTTTAAGGAACCACTGAAAATCATAGTTTTATACCATAGGTTATGAAGAAGAAGAACACATAAAATGGCAAACAATTTAATAAAGTGTTCAAAAATACATGTCCAAGTTCTAGAAGCAAACCACCATGTTGGGTATCTATTGGAAGACCTTGGGGTAGTACTGAAGTTCCTTAGAGGCCTATTCAACGATATTTAAAGGCAATTGCAATGGCCGAGTGTGAAAAACATAGATGAGGTGAGCAAGAAAGCTCTTTACACTGAGCTAAACTTCAAAAAGGGGTAGCGACAAAAGGGCTAAGAAGTGATCAACAAAACCAAAGGCAAGTTCAAGATTGTAGCCACACCCCAAAGGGGAAAAGATCCTAAGGAACATTGCAAACACTGTGATGTGGATTGACAACAAATGAGAAGCATTGGAGACTTCATTTGGAACTACAACCAAAATGATACAAATCCAAGAAATGAACAATGATAACTACCAAGATGGAAGAAATAATGGCCGACAACACCTCCAATATGGATGAAACCGTGGTTTGCACCACATTGCAACAACCAAGGGAAAGTGGAGACATGCGCATTATTCCAAATCAAAGTTCAAGTAAAGAACCATAAGGTAAATGCTTTGTTTGACAATGGTTATCATTGTAATATGATTTTTGAAACCTTAGTCATTGAGATTAGTCTAGAAACTTATGATCTAGTACAACCATGTTCATTGAGATGGATACAAGAGAAATTTGACACGAGAATCACCAGGGGATGTAAGGTTAGGGTTTTGATTATGTCGATGAATTAGATTGTGAAGTTGCATTGTTAGATGTATATGAAATGATGTCTTGAAGAGAATATTTGTGGGATAGAGAAGCAACTTTCTATATTGAAAGAAACACATCATTTGGTCTATAAGGTGGTAAGGCCTACCTCACCGAAGAACATAAAAGGAGAGGAAGAATATAACCGATTTGTAAACTACCATGGATATTCCATGAGAACAATTTGTCACAACAAATATAATAAAATACTGAAATTTTTATTATGAAAGTTAATTTCCTTTAGATCTTAGATTCTTTATTTACTGATTAGTTTTATGCTTAAATGTATGAAATGAAAAAAATAGAGAACATAAATAAATACTCATACACCATCCACAAACAAACACAAGATATAACCTGGGAAACCCAATACGGGAGAAAACCCAGCTAAAAGGTGAGGTCGCTTTGCTCTCTTTTCTTCAAATGTTAGTACAAAGAAAGAGGCACTCTCTGTAGAGTTTCCTTTGACACTACCTATATGGCTATTACATAATCTCTCCTCCTCTATTATTCTCTCAAAATACCACTCCTAGGTGCTCTGCTAATCTATGGAACAAATACAATGCTAAACAATGGAACCCTTTCTCCTCCTAGCTCTCCAGTATTTAACATGTTCTGATAGCTATCTAGGGTTAGGGTTTTGACTTCCTCAACCCTCAATTGTGATAAGGTTTTGGACCTTCTAGAATATTCTTGAAAGTACTCATGTGGCTAGCCTCATATACGTGAGTATGGGGGTTGATGTGGCATGCTCTCATACCATGGTGGTCAACACGGTAGGTCAACTTGCGGAAGGCATAACTTTCACATACAAACTTCGATTGAGGTGTTTGATGCACCATTGGAAAGGTATCATAGTGTAGAATATGGAACCTTCCTTCATAAGTAGGAAGTAGGCCCCACATTTTTTTTCTTTGATGCCTCAAAATGGCTTTGAAGTATTTTGGACGGTTTCCAACCTAAATTTTCTGAATTGGGACCTGCTGCTAAAATGACTCTACAAGCTGATCCCTCCAATTTTTTCCACTCCGAAAGCATTGACATAGATGAAAAATAGTATAATGATCCAATCTGGATCAATACCCTATAACAATAAAATAAGGGCACACAAAAAGGTTGAATGAGACATGCTGAAAGAAAATGACTTATCTCACAGATGGAACAATGGACTTGGAGAAACAAATGAAATCCATGTGCTTCTATTTTTTCCACCAATAAGTTTCTGAGGACCAAAGGCCTTCCATTGGGTAGGTGTTCTTTAAAAAGGATCATGAACTATCAAATGGTTTGTTAAATGGATTTTATGTCTGTGCTCGAATTACAAGTTTAATGGCTAAGGTTGAATTTGTTTCTCAAGGATGCTATGTAAATTTGTAAAATGCAAGCATGTCATGGAGATATTTAACTCAACCCTTAGTTTCTCTTTGATGCATTGGTGAATGCCATAGAATATTCAACATAGTTAGTAGCATTCAACGTTTAGCAAGGTGATTGTAATTGCACCCTAGAAAACACAATTATAATAATTGATTGGAAGGTTGTTTAATGAATTGTTTGAGGTGACGTCCATGGTGGTGGGTGTTACCAATTTTGGGGAAACATTGCTCATTGGAGACACTGATAGATAGTTGAGTTGTTTTCTTATAAGGTCATTTGAACCACCCAGAGAAAAGGCACACCAATTGCATTTACTATAAGGGAATTTGAATGGCAATCGACATTGGACTTGGAATTTGAGTGGCAATCGACATTGGACTTGGAATTCGAAGCATTGAAAACTACAACTACGATGGGATTTGGAAATCCATCAGACTTGGCATATGAAGAGTGTAGGAAAAATTCAAATGGCCATTATACCGTCAATAAAATTGTTCAACAAATGCAGAAATGAAGGAGGTTGTTGGTTTGTTTTTTCTTCTTCTTATTTGGTGAAGTAGAAGAGTTGCAAAACAACCATTGATCTAGAGAAAAAGGAAAAAAGGGTCAAACATGAATCTGTTTATGTTGGAATGAATACAATCCATTGCACAAATGCATAATTAACTGAGGAAGAACCATCATTGAATTTGGTGAGGAAGAACAACCACATAAAAGGTGTTGATCAAGAGCAAGATCAGGGAAAAAGGGTCGAACATGAGCTGGAATGAAGACAATAAGTTGCACAGTTGTAGAATTCATTGAAGAAGAACGATGATTGAATTTGGTGAGGAAGAACAACTGCAAAAAAATGGGTTGACCCATATCGAAAGGCCAAAGGGCCAAGCATAAGTTTACTTGGACTTAGACAAAGACTCTTGAAGAAATCCATAACTAAAGAGGTATATGCATGAGATCAATGTTGAGAATGTAATGCCCTTGATGTAATATTTCCTCTAATAAGAATGTAAAGCCAATAAAAGTATAAAACCTTTTCATGTTGTTTTCTTGTTTGGGTTTATAGGGTAAAAAAATGTGTTAATTTTTTTTTATTGTGACATTGTTTTACTTTCCAATGTTGTTTGCAAATTACAACATAGTCAAGGTGAACACACGGTGAAATAAACAACAACTGTAATGATAGCTTTTAATTTGTCCATGGTTAAAATTTATAGAAAGTCTGTGCTGGTGAATTGGTCTCAACCATAAGTTGTCTGATTACAAATCATCTAGGATTAGACATTGCACCTTTTCTAGAATAAATCACAAGTCTTAAACTAACTAACAAACATGAACAATACTTGAATCTTAAGTCTTCAGGGTCTTGGACCTTCAAAGTAAACCAAACACTCTCTTTACCGTGCTCTTTTTGTAGTAGAGAGAGATTTATTTTAGCTTGTTTTACTTTCCCCCCCTCCCCACCCCCCAACTTGGAATGTTGACTTCAAGGGTCTCAATCAAGGGGTTGTAAGACCAACCTTACCTCAAGTATTTGATCAAGATGAAGAACAATCTCACCCCACCATCCCAGTAAGTGACTATGTTCTTGGTGAACAAAGTCTTCACCCAAACCATGATGATTGCTCTAAGAACAATGACACCACAAGAAAAAAAATCCTTTACTTATTTCTTTTTTGTCTTTGAATTTAACTTACTTTCTTGGTTCTTGGCCAATTATTTTAGTGTCTACTCTAAATTGCATACAAATTTATATGAAAACAAATGTCTTTTTAGAAAATTTGCTAAGCTAAGAACCAAACAATCTTTGGTAAGGCTTGTTGTTGTGAAAATCTATTAGTGGCCACCACATGTAGTGATTATTGAAAGAAATCCTTTCCCTCAAATAATCATTGTTCTAGACTAATTTTTTCTTGATGGCCTCCCAAGGTCTCCAAATTTTCTTTGTCATGAACATCCCTTTCACTTTAATAGTGCTAATGTAATCAGGGGGTTTACAGAGTTAAATTACTCCATAACTTGTGACCATGAGGTGCTTTGAGGTGATACAGTTCCTCATCGGTATTTTCTAGGGTACTTGACCCTCAATAGCTCTAATGACCCATTTGATGTTTCCTTGAACTTGAGTTTTAGTGGCAAGAATTCCCATTCCTCCTTTATATTTGGGTGTGCAACATAAGCTCCAACATACTCTTTGGAAACATTTTTTTTAATTGAAATTGGATAATTTAGTATTAAAGAACACCATAGCTAAGCTAAACAATGAGAATTACAAAAATTCCCAATGTAATGGCTAGTCTATGCTTGTCAAAAACAAAAATCCACATATACCCATAGCTATAACTTTCCAAAATTTCCTGTGGTGTAAAACTTGAAAAAGACACCGAAGATTCTTATTGATTTACAAAACATAAAGATCAATGAAGAACATGTCGATAGTTGGTTTCTTCACGTCCCGTGTTAGAGAGATGTGAGTCTTGGTTGCCCAGATCCACATCTTCCATCATTTGATGGACAATGCCTTCCCCTTGAGATAATCTTGAATTGAATTTATTGACATCTATTGATTGGAGGCAACAAAATGAGATCCTTTGCTAAGATTTCTAACAAGATTTCTAAGCATGGAGCATTCTTCTTCCAAAATATCAATTTGTTGTTTTTATTGGACCAAAGTGTTCATAATCATTGCATTATAAGAGGTGCATTGATGCTTGTTTTCATGGAATTTAGGAGTCACAAAAACAAGTGAGGCTTGATTGCTTTGAATGGATTCCTTGTGCCTCCTAAGAACCTTGCGAAACTCCTAAGCCTCCTGATAATCCATAGATAATTTTCCCAAAAAAGAACCACTCTGCCAGACCAAAACAAGAGCCTGAGGTTGGGTAGAGAACACACATTTCCACCTAGAGAGAAAGGGCCAGGGAATACCCAGATTCTAAGGCACACAAAATGCTGACCTCGTAGCCAAAATATCCAAAATGACAAGCACTAGACAAATACTAATATGGCATAAAAAAACCAAGATACCAAACACCCAACAATTTTTTAGAATCCAGAACAGAGGATTAACACTACACTCAATATTCACAATAACTCTGAATGCTAGGGAAAGATTCCATAACAAAAAACAAATACTGGAGAAAAACCTCACCAAAAATAATATCCAATTCAAAATAGCCTTCCTCTCACTTGCGTTGCTCAAACCTCCCATGCAAGATTCCATTATGCCACTTTCCCTTGATACATTGCACAAGATTGTTGAAGAAGTTGACGAGGAGTTATTTCGTGCATGTGAGAAAGTCCTTTTATATCTTAGTCCCTTGCTTAAGATCAAGTGACAATGGTGCCATGACATATGTTGTTTGATTATTATGTGATGTGTCTCCATAACCAATAAACTATAGGGATTATGGTATGACTTCATGTTGCATATCCCCATTATTACGAAGAGCCCCCATTTTGGGCATGGTTACTTCATTGTCTAGTGAGTCAACCTAATGATTATTCTCTCTAAGAAACTAATAGAATGAGACCTTTTGGAGTTTGTATATCTCCTTTTGGATTCAAGATATAATAAATGCTAATTTTCTATTGGAAGGAATCAATTTTGAGATCATGAAGCTAATGATAATACTAGAATCTTTGATAACGATCAATGTCCTAATTCCGACTTCAATTGCAAGAAGAAGACCTTGGTTTGAAGAATATACGCCTTAGCTTGTTTGTTTTCAGAATTCCCCAAAGCCCAAGTGAATGATGTTTTAGGTGTCCTTCAGGGTCAAGAATGATCCCCCCTTACTCCTACCACCCTTGGAAATATTTTTTACCACTAAAATTTACCCACATAATTTTTTGGAGAATCTTTTCCAATTGAAAATATGTTCAAGTTGAGGGAACCTTGTAGGAAGAGCGGTATACATGAGCGGTTCCTGTAACTTTAGTACAAATTTGGATCTTAGTGGCAAGGGACATTGGTTCACAATCCATTTTTTGATCTTCTAGACCACCCTTTACAATGTATATAAATTTAGTTGTGAATATTCAACTATGATGGTGTGTTTCATCATTCTTCCATACATAATTAATTGAAATACAAATATATGAAATCTGTCATTTGCAAGCATTAGATGGAAGTTTCATTTGAGATCCATTTTAACATAGAATTGTAAAGTAATAGCCTATGAATAGAGGAAAATAATGGCCAACATCAAAGAAAACTATTGCATAGAAACAATAATGAATGCCATAAAAATATGGAAATACTCCTTAAAGAACAATGATGGACCGTGATAATTAATCACATACCCAAAGTTTTGTTTCCAGCCCAACAAAAGGTTTCTTGTAATGATCAATACAAGTGGTTATTAATATTTCACAACTACAACTACAAAACTTGTTGAAAACATTGGCAAGACAAAATTCAAGTGAATTAAGTGTTGTGAATGAAAGGAAACTTTGCTTGATAAACAAGGGGAGTTGCCAAAGTAGAAAATCCCTACCTTTGAGTGAGTAGTTTGTAGTTTCTCGTCATGATTAGAGCATAGCCACAATGGGACACAACGAGTGGAGGTTGCTATTCATTACATCAACAAACAATTTCAAATTAGCATAATTGAAGAATATCTTGTAAGGTCATTTGGGAAGCACAAGTTCCAAGTCCATTACCAAATCCACCGACACCATCACCAACAATAGTAGCAGAGGTAGCGACATAGTCAGTTGTACCCCTTGATTCAATGGGTTGATTCTTCTGTATGTAAGGTAGAAGTTCATATGGTCGATATTAAAAATATTTTTTGATACCTGTAGTTGTTATGCGATGACAAATATTGAAGTCATTGCAACCATAAAAGTTGATTAACTTATTGTGAATTATGCATAAACATAAAAAATACTCTACAACATAATAACTAGAATGTGGTGATAAGAATTCTCTTTGGCAACTACGAGAGGGACAAAGCAACAAGAACTAACCTTAGTGTATGAGTGTGTAGATGTTGATTGATGATGATTGAGGAGATCATTGACACTCAAAGATACTCAACATAGTTACAAAAATAAACTAATAAACTAATATCTCTTCACAACAATATAAATTAGTTTATTAGTTTCCTTGAATGACACATCAAATGGTTTTAAGGCCAAAACACTTGTTAATCGTCATGTTATGTACAAGTTGTGATTAACACAACTAATGGTTGGCTAACATTCTTCAATGCATGTCGTATCATTTCAATCACAATAGCAAGCAAGCATCTAATTTCCCAAGGATAGTGGAAATGGGTGTGTGGAGATGCCAAGTTGTTTTGACTCCGGTGGAATAGTTCCAATGTCCATGACATGAACAATAGTTCATTTACTGAGGAATATCCAACATAATAAGGACAATAGGTTGAAATCCATATAGGACAAATATTTAATAATTGAATAATGAATAAGAGATAGTTGATAGATTGTTTGATACAATGCTATGTGATGGTATACTTATACACAATGACTAGTGACCATGTCCTTTAGTTAGAATGTGTCACTTAATTTATTAATAGTGTTTATTATTTATTTAATGTTTATTTATAAATGTATGTTCATCACATTGCCTATCCCTTCAAGAATGTTTTTTCCTCAAAGCATTTTATGAAAAAGATTTATGTCTTTTTTCTGGGTTGTGATGACTTCTCATGATTCTTTGTTCTTAAAGATGTGATGGTAGATGAAACAAGATGATATGAGTTATGAACCATTGAGCAAGATTGTCTTATTGTGAAAGAGTAAGACCACCTATTACCCCCTCAAGGGTGACAACTTTTGGATACCTTAGAAAGTGTGTCATATCACTGCTTGCATGAGGTGTCATGCTCATCTTTCCCAAATCCAGACATAATTCCTCTTGATCTATGCTAGCTTAGCTATGGTGTAGCTCTCTTTCATCCCCGCTTAGATGACATATGCACTGTAGTATTGTATGGTTCACAATTTGCTTCATTTGACATTCCATGTATCAATACTTATTTGGACACAATGATATAACTTCTTAGCTCGTCGTAAAGTGGTAAATTACGAGGGAGAGGCACATGATGAATTGGACCCATTGATTATGTGGAATCCTTATTAGAGTATTAATTGAGGAGCGTTGGCTGTTTTGAGTCCACTTGTGTTTCATTAAATGACTTTCATGCTTGGATGACTCATAAACTTAGAGGTGACATCATCCTTCTTGAGGACGTTTCTGCGCCTTTGAACCATTCCTTTGATCGAGAATGATAGATATGTGGATGTTGGACCATTTGACTCACCTTTGGACCATCTCCTTGGCATATGGACACCACCTTTTGGGGGCACACTTCTCTTGGATCCCTTGTTTATCAACATGTGTGGCTTATATTTGTATTTTGACCCTTTCTAGAGGGATGTCTCACTTTATGAGATTATTAATGGGATTTATTTTAATATTTTGTATTTTTCCCATGGTTTCACCAAGCTAACAATTTTGAAAGTCATGGTTTTGAGCTAGCACATGGTATTGTATTATATTTGAGGAGGATATTCACCTATAAAAGGAAGACGACTCCATTTTAAATCGTTGGAGATTAATGAGAAGCTTGGCTAAAGAGTTCTATTGAGTATCTATTCCTTTTATTTTGTGAATGTATAGTTATTTTTCAAGGGTTAGATAAATACTCTTAGAGTTTTCTTGGAAGAAAAAGGCTACTACAAGGCCAAAGAAGTTTGCAATGCTCCACTTGGAAGGGTTCTCATGGTAAGTTTTCTTACCTCCCCCTTTGATCATTAAAGTTCTTTGTTCATGTATTAATGTAGAACATCTCATGGCTTTGTCCTTTTTCTTGACCAACCATTAAATTCACCTTGCTAGTACTAGGAAAGGCTTCTTCATGGACTGACCCTCCCATCCAACCTTGAAGGTAACCTTCTAACCCTAGGTGACGGTTGAAGGGAAATCATCTGGGTGTTGTCAACATTATCTCATCTCAAAACCTAGGCTTCTCTTGGATTTAATATAGTGACCCCATAACCCTCCAAAGGAATTGGTTTTTCATTGTCTTGAACCACCCTAAAAATCCAAAAAATGTTTTCTCCTTTTTTTTGTTGTTTTGTTTCCATGATCTAGGGTTTCATTTTGCAAAATCCTTGGCTAGGTATTTTGAGCTTCATTGCTACATCTTTATCTAACTTGCAGTTGGTTGATCCATAATTTTAGCACCTTATACCAATGTTTGATGTTTTGGAACGTGCCTTTCAAACCATAGGGATTCTTGGTATTTCACTTGAAGATTTACTTATCATTTGCTACCCCAACAAATGCCCCTTAGGGTTGTTAATCTCCTACTCCAAGACTGCAAAGTTTTCAGAAGTCTGATCCAAGGTCTATCCTCCATTCTGGAATATCGCTGCAATATATTTTTGTTCCAGATTGTCCTAGCATCTAAATCACCCCCAAAAACTCTCCAACGACCTACCTATTACTTGGATCGTTCTCTCATCTCGACTGGTTATAGTCTTGCAATCTATTATCAAATCTGCAGGTTGTTGCAGTGAGCAAGTGTGGTCTCGTTGACTATTGTTCCATGCATCATTTGTTGGCTTCTTTGCATGGTTGTTTAGCTACTGTTTGTTAGAATTGGTAGCTTAGAGGTACTTCTTCATTGGCAGCACTCAACATGCGGAAGTGACTGAGCACACTTTCTCCCTAGTGAATTTATAATGTGTTTTTATAAAGTAACTTTATAAAGTGATTTTATAAAGTTGGGTCTTTTAATTTTTAAATGTAAAAAGTGACTTTATGATGTTATGGGTCACTTTAGTGACTTAAGTGACCTCAACGAATGATTAAGTCATGATCGTTGATCTCATGAGGGAAAGATAAAATCTTGATTGTCAATCTCATTGGAAGACCAAGGGTTAGGGAAGTTACATTTTGAAAATGCTTAAAGGCAGCTCATGAGGGAGAGAGGGGGCACACTTTTTGAGAACATAAGAGAGTGGGAGTTGAAGAGTCACTCATCCCAAGAGAGTTTGAGCTTGAGAAAGAGAGTTTGTTGTAGAGGGAGTTGGAACACATCCCTAGGAGAGGGACTGATACACACTCTAAGGAGGAACAATTCAACATTTTTATAAGTCCGTACAACTGCTACAGTGAGGTTGTACTGTAGATTTTAATGACAAAAATGAAGAAGCTAAAATTTCTATCAAACACTTAGCAACCTAGAGATAATTGTCTTTCATGAACTTTTGAAATGTCCTAAACTCATATTCAGAAATTACCATAAGCAGAAATAAACATTGCTAAGAAAATATGTAGTGGAAAGAAACACAATGGACAACATTCAATAACCCATGAAAAACTCAGAAATTTAGGCAAATGCCAGGGAAAAACCCAATGTGGGGAAACCCAACGAGAGAGAGAGAGAGAG
>ML777016.1:705355-738270 GCA_009831015.1 Picea engelmannii | reverse complement strand
CATCAAATCATAATCATGCATAATGAATTAGGTTGCTTTACCCTTCCTTTATAGCTTCCCGAAACCCTAATTCTTCGTTGACATCACTTAAGCTAGGTGCTTTTCCGCCTAAAGTGATTAATTAATTAATTAAGTCCCCCTTTCGCACCTTTTCATTCTAATTCTTCGTTGACTTAGGCTTAAGTGACTTTTTCCTAAGTTTTTGGCTTAATTTATCGTTTAGCCTTAATTCCTCCTTATTTCTCCATCTGGTTCCCTGTTTGTGTCTGACTATAGTCTACGGGAACATATAGACTACTAAGTCACTCCCTACTGGCCTACTCTTGGGGACGGGACATCACACATGAATGATGCCATCCATATTTGTTTGAAGCTATTAGTTTATTTCATGAAGATATTAAGTTGTCCCAGTCATATGTTACATTTTTCATTAGGGTCATGAATGAATCTCATATCATTTGTGAAGATAAGTGGATGTATACCTTTATGTGGACCTTGGAAGATAAGGCAATTGATTGGTTTTATGATTATCTAGTAGGACCAATCACTTCATTTACAAACTTTTAAAGGTTATTCTTGAACGTTGGGGGCCTAAACTAGATAATGAAGTGATTGAGATAATTGTCAAATGTACCTTAATAGTCCTCCCAAAGGAGGAAGAGATTCCCATTACACCTACCATGGATGATGAAGTATGTGATGAAGATGGTGATGACGAATTACTTCATGAAGAGCATGACCTTATTGAAAACCACACAAATGAAGAGGAAAGTTAACTGCTTCATGAGTCCATTCAAGAACATGAGTTGAAGGAGATTGAGGATAAGGAGGAGTGTTTTAATGATGACTTACTAACTTGAACCCTTTTCCAAACCTTTGATGATTCACAAAGGGAGAAAGTGTCTTTAGAGCAAGAGAAACCTGGTGAACTTATAGTTTTGGATGAGAACTTAGGGGATGAACATTGTCAAGTTTTTTTGTCTTCTTATCCATATGAAGTTTATGAATCGATAAGTGATACCCCTTATCGAGATATTGAGCTTTTTGATCCATCATTTGAGGGGTAAATTTTGAATAAGTACAAGTGGAATCCCCCTCATTCCATGAAGATGATGATTCCCTGGGTGTTAGAATCTTTGATGACCTATTCTGCATTAGAATATCTAGGTGGGATATGAGATGTGTTTGATTTTATGGTGAGCTCATTTATGACAATGAATATGAAGGTGAAGATTTGATTGATGAATTTGGGCATGATATAGAATTGAACTTAGAAGATCCTGATGAGAGATCCAGTAGTTTGGGTCTTGAGGAGCATGAAGTGATTTCCCCCCCCTATGTCTGAAAGGGTTGTTATGTATGTTGAGTGTCCCTCGTCTTGTGTCCTTAGAAGCTTACCCTTGACCTATGAGTATCCTCAACCTCTTTGTTTCTCTCCCTTACCCTTGATTTTTTAGTACCCTCATCCTCCTTACCTTCCTTTCACTCATGCGCTTTCTCCTTCCTTATCTTCGACCAAGAGAGACATAGAAAGTCAATCTTTTCTTTATCGTTCCTACCCGGAGCTGCCTTGTAATCCTCTCTTCCTTAATGTTTTGACAAATGCAGTCAATAGGTTGACCCACTCTTTCTTACAATAGCCATATTGACCTTTGGATGGAGGAATTATGTTGAAGTGTGAACCAACCTTGGAGCAGTTTGGGACTTGACCTTCATGTGTATAACCTTACCTGTTTTCCAGACTTGAGAGTGATTGGAATTCTACCTTATACCCACTTAATGCTTAACATATCCCTGTTTTGGCTGATTACCAAACACAAGGGAAGGCTTCCAGCTATTGATAAGTTCCTTGAGTGGTTGCATTGGATTTATTATTTCACCTAGCAGCCACATCTCTTAGTTAGTCAGTAGGGTAGGCATGAATTAAGTCTTTGAGCAATAGTTATAATGTTTTTTTTTTCCATGCATGTTTGATTCTCATTTGCATGTTTGTTTTCCTCCATTTCTTTATTTTCCTGATGCATTTTATTTTCCTTAGAATAATTTCTTGCATATGTTTTCATGCTTTTTTTTCATGTTTTAGACTTAGTGAATTCTTTTATTTATTTATGTAAAGCTGTTTTTTTTATTACTAATTGGTGTGGTAGATTCGCCCCCAAATTTTACATTGTTTTTTGAGTTCCATTTTGTGTAGGTCATAGGTCTGTGGAGATTTTGGAGTTCTCATACACTCTCACATAGAGTGCATGTCCTCGAGTAGGATCCAGATGTTACCCCCTCATGGGTGACAAATTTTGGATACCCTAGCAAGGGTGTCATGTTGTTTCTTTCATGAGGTGTCATGTTCATCTTTGTCACATCTTGACAAACTTCCTCTTGATATCCATCAGATTCATGATCATGCTATCTCAACTGTGGTGTAACTCACTTTCATCCCCGCTCCTTGGATGACAATTGCATTATGGTATGGTTCTCAGTTTACTTGATTTGAAATTCCATGCATGAATACCTATTTAGACATGATGATATAACTTCTTAGCTCATCATAAAATGGTAAATACCTAATGATTGTCTATTAGCATTTCATAACATTTAATGGTTTTATTACTTTCCTTGTAGTACCTTGGGGAACATGTTTTGTGTTAGAAATGTATCATTTCTTGGGTTACTTGTACCATTGGGTGTCTAGGATAGATATAGTTATACATATCCCAACCATGCTAACCAATTTCTACCTCCCCAATATCATTCATTCCAACCACACAAAAAAATCTCATCTTGGTCATGTCTGATTTCTCAAAGGTCAAAAGGAAAGGTTAGAATTAAAGATCGAATACATAAAGACATTAAGGCTAAGAGGTGAAGAGCCAAAGTTAAAATCCAAATATCAAGCTTGAGCAATGCCCCTTGCCATGAGGTGAATGCCCCTAGTCCCTAGTTTGTATATGAATATCTAAATAAAAGGTACTTGTTTGATAAATTAAACATCTAAAGAAAAAAGCTTAAAGGGGTAGTAAGAAACCATGTTGAGGATGGTAACTCAATGCTAAGCTCCCTCTATAAGGTTATTATAAAGAAAAAATCCTAGCCAAATGATGCTAGATGGATAAACAAATGAATAATAAGACTTGTGCATGTCTAAGACTTTGAGGGTCATCACATTAACTCATTCCCCCTTCCCGTTTATCATTATTACTCATTATTTCCTATCTTCTACCTAGTTACTTAGGAAATGTGGGCTGTATCAGGATTTGATGCATGTATAAGGGTTAATATTGTTCCCCTTTGTAAGACTTAGGAATGTATTAAAACTAATCCCCCTTGTTATGTTTTTCTATGATATGTCACTAGGTGCTACCAATTAATGTCTTGCTAAGAGGCTGTTGAGATCATTTCCCGTTTCCAGGTTTTGCCTTCCTCGTTCTATTTTCCCAACTTCTTTTTTTCATTTACTTTTCCTCTTCTACACCTCCCCTTGTTTCCCTATTTCTTTTTTCCTTTCTTCTTTCCCTTTTTAGTTACCATACTTAGTCATATTTTAGTAATCGACGGGTTTGCATGGTGGCGGGTTGGAGAACCTTCATCTCCATCCACTTTCCCATGTCATAAGTCCGCTGCTTCACTACACTTAGCCATTTTTTCAACTTCATGGGTTCGCGGGTTCAATCCCTCATCCTCCAAGTTCCGTGATCTCCACTTTTCACCCCAAGTTCCGTGATATACATTTTTACCATTAGACTTGTTGGGGGTGACGAGCCCCTAAGTATTTTATTCCTTTTGCATGCAAGTCCAACCGATCGCCGTTCTACACTTAACATATTTTTGATCATCCATAACCATGGGTTGGCGGGTTCATGAAAAGACCCATATTCAAGCTTGGTCTCATCCATCCCCACCATTCTCTTTCTTTTCCCAATATGAATTATGTGTTGTTTAATGATAAGAATTGTTGTGCAAGCTCCAAAAAGATTGTCATTAATGGTGAAAGGCTTGAGGAATTTACTCATTAAATTGCATTAATTATCCATTTTCCAAGGGAATATATTATCATCATCTCTTCGAAAATATTTATTTGAAGTCATTATCCAACTAAGGAAATACTCCCATCAACTTATGGAAACATCATCTAGACAACAATTTTGTGGTGATACTTTAAATATGTTTGGTCGTGAAGACCAAAAATTTTAGTGGTCAAGAGCATATTCATATTATTCCTCTCCTCTTGCACAGAAAGATGTAATTTGGGCATCTGGAATTTCTTGTGCTAGGTGTGATCCTGAGGTTTTTGACTGTAAAAAACTTGTTGCATGGATTCCAAGCCAAAGAATTATACAACTTCAAGATCATTCTTTGATTTCCCTTTCATCGCAAGTTTTTCGTAATATGTTGAAGCTCCCAGAGCCAACGCTAACTTTCAAAGGAGAAGATTGAAAAGATTGTTTGAAGAAACATAACAATGGGCTTGACCTCCTGCCTGAATATTTGGAGAATCCTGCATATATTCCAGAGGACATAACCATAATCCAGTTTGAGTGTTTTAAAAACCCCTATCAAGAAATTGTGAGGTTGTTTACCAAGTTGACAGGTCAGGAAAGCACTGCTAGTATCTCTCACATGGTTTTATATATTTTATATTTTACAGTGAAATAACATGCCATCTTTGACTGGGGAAAACTGATTTCTATCGAAATCTCGTCCCAGTGGTCACACTATAAAAATGACAAAAAATTCTTCATGGCTTCTTATATGATATTTTCCATTGTATATTGTTGTCAATTTCCAAACTTGACCATAAGTAAGAGGGTGAATCGTGAAATAGATCCAGTTACCTTCTGGTATCAGGAACTATGGAGACATAAGACCCCTCTGTATTTTTATGAAGTTTTAATGATTTTGTCTCAGTATTCAAAAGGTTGTTGTTGGGCATACATACTTCAAGAATATCTGACTGGTCTAACATATTCTTAGAGAAAAAAGGGACAATAGAACAAATGGATAATCACAGTGTCATAAGGATATTTTGTTCCAAAGAAAATACTTATTTTCTCATGTATCATGTATCTGACAAATTATTCATTACACAGGAGGCAAGGCAAGGCATTTGAAGTTGACTGATGCATTGTAGGAAAGTAGAATGACTCCGAAAGACAACACTGAGATGTCTCCATATACATTGGTTTATGGGAAAGAAGCAAAAATTCCAATTAGACTCGAGCTAAATGCCTTGAATTTTGTAGTTAATACAAAGGATGCAAAATATAGTTCACCTATGCAAAAGAGAGTCAACCAGTTATTGGAATTGGAGTAAGAACAAATTAAAGCCTTGAATAGAAATTCTTAGAGACATCAAAGTGTTAAAATATATTTTGATCAAAATGCAACAATAAATAATTTTCAAAAGGGTGAACCGGTTACTCTATAATAAAGAAAAGGAGAAACCATTGATGCACACGAAATTTGAAGCACTCTGGGTTAGACCATACATCATTAAAAAGATCTTGGGTTTTAATTCTTATATGCTCAAAGATATGAAGGGTAAAATGTTAATGCTGCATGTTAATGGGCAACATTTGAAAGGTTTCTTCGTCTGAAATTTTCTCATTTCCTTGTAAATAATTTTTCTTTTCCTTAGTTTGTATATCCTTAGATTTTGACTCCATATCCCAGTGGATGGAAGCACCTAGTCATGAATATTCTGGATTCTTGTCAACCCACACGGGTTTATCATCCCACAATTGGAGCCAAGTTTTGAGATCATTTCCCATTTTCGGGTTTTGCCGTCTCCATTCTATTTTCCCAACTTCTTTTTCCCATTTCTTTTCCCTCTTCTACACCTCCCCTTGTTTCCCTCTTTATTTTATCCTTTCTTCTCTCCCTTTCAAGTTACCATACTTAGTCATATTTTAGTAATCGATGGGTTGGTGGACCTTCATCTACATCCACTTTCCCATGTCATAAGTCTGCTACTACACTACACTTAGCCATTTTTTCAAATTTTCGGGTTCGCGGGTTCAAGCCCTCATCCTCCAAGTTCCATGATCTCCACTTTGCACCCCAATTTCTGTGATCTACATTTTGACCATCATAATTGTTGTGGGTGCCAAGCCCCTACGTATTTTATTCCTTCTGCATGTAATTTCGATCGACCACCTTTATGCACTTAACATATTTTTGATCATCCATAACCGCGGGTTCGCGGGTTACTAGGTTGGAAGATTCATGAAAAGATCCATGTTCAAACTCTCTATTGTTCGTCCCCACCATTCTCTTGTTTTTCCCAATATGCATTAAATGTTGTTTAATGCTAACATTTGTTGTGCAGGCTCCGAAAAGTTAATCATTAATGGTGAAATGCTCGAGGAATTTATTCATTAAATTGCATTAATTCTCCATTTGCCAAGGGATTATATTATCCTCATTTCTTCAAAAAGATTTGTTTGAAGTCATTATCCAGCTGAGGAAATACTCTCGTCAACTTATGGTAGAATCAATTGGACAACATTTTTGTGGTGATACTTTAAATATCTTTGGTCATGAAGACCAAAAATTTTAGTGGTCAAGAGCATATTCATTTTATTCCTCTCTTCCTACACAAAAAGATGTAATTTGGGCATCTAGAATTGCTCGCACGGGGTGTGTTCTTGAGGTTTTTGATTGTAAAGAACTTGTTGCATGGTGTGTGGAGAAGTACATGCCAAGCTAGATAATTATACAACTTCAAGATCATTCTTTGATTTCCCTTTCACTGTAAGTTTTTCGTAAGATATTGAAGCTCTGAGAGACAACGCTAACTTTTCAAAGGAGAAGAATAGAGAGATTTTTTGAAGAGACATAACAATGGGTTTGAACTCCCGCCTAAATATTTGGAGAATCCTACATCTATTCCAGAAGACATAACCAAAATCCAAGTTGAGTATTTTAAAATTCCCTATCGAGAAATTGTGTGTTTGTTTACAAGGTTGATAGGTCAAGAAAGGACTGCCACTATCTCTTGCATGATTTTATATATATTTTATTTTACAGTGAAAAAACATGCCATATTTGACCGGGGAAAACTGATTTCTATCGAAATCTCGTCTTAGTTGTCACACTATAAAAAGGACAAAAAATTGTTTATGGCTTCTTATCTGATATTCTCCATTGTATATTGTTGTCAATTTCAAAACATGATCATAAGTAAGAGGGTGAATCATGAAATAGATCTAGTTACCTTATGGTATCAAGCACTATGGAGACATAAGACCCCTCTGTATTTTTATGAAGTTTATGACGATTTTGTCTCAGTCGTAACAAGGTTGTTGTTGGGCATAAATACTTCAAGAATATCTGACAAGGATAACAAATTCTTAGAGAAAAAAGGGACGATAGAACAAATAGAGAATCACAATGTCATAAGGATATTTTGTTCCAAAGAAAATCCTTCTTTTCTCTCGTATCATGTATCTGAAAAATTATTCATTACAGAGGTGGCAAGGCAGTAGGACTTTTGGCTATATTTTTTCCATGAAAAAAGGAAAAAACAATTTATCCCCTTGCCATGGAACATGGAGATTTCATTTTCAGAAACATAAATAAAATCGACAAGTTTGCAAATCATTTCAACAATGTGAATCTAAAGTATGCTGAAAAGATAAAGGGCTTTGTGTTGATATTATGGTAGCTGTGGGAGGTATTTACCTCCACGTGTAAACCTAACGAGAATAGAATATTCTGAGAAGAAACAAGAAACCCTAATTAGTTGGATAATAACCCTAGAAGACAAGTCAACTCAAGAAGATATTTTGTATTAGGTTATTAGCCTCCAAGAGAAGAAGTCGGCTAAAGGAAATATCATATACTAAATAAATAGGCACCCATAATGAGAAGTCGGCCTAGGCAGTTTGCTAGTTTTAGTATAAATACAGGAGGCCCGTCTTCATTCTGGTAGGCATTCTTAGAACTGTAGAAGAAACACTTGTGCGCATTGTAGTTGGCCAATTTGTGCGCAAGTTTGGAGGAGAGTTGTCGTTGCATCTACTGCAGCTAGCATATTTCGTTTTTTGCTTGGACTATCTCTTGGTTATGGTTTGGACTCTTTGATCAACTCTCGTTACTCTTTCTTGGTGCACTATTCTTGGAGAAAGATGCACCACCCTTTGTTTGGCTATCTAGCCTAGAGTTTGCTTCCAAAATGATTCTCTATCAAGGTTAAGGTGCTCGGGGGTGGCTTCGGCCTATGGTTGGGTGAAAATAGTGATATTGTCTATGGTTAAACGAGCACATCCATCATATTCTAACAGGTTATGGGCCCACACCAACTTCATTCAGTCTAACCACTAGAAGGGAGCATAGCCATAAGGATACTAAGCTCATTGAAGAACTGTCGCTAGGGTTTCTAGCAGGAGTAGTTACTAAAGCACTACCGCTAGGGTTACTAGAAAGTGTAGTTGTAGAAACCCTAATCCTCTCGTTGAGGCACCTTAAGTGAAGGGATTGACCTAATTTCTGGATAGACTAGTGTGCCCTAGCATAGTGCATCTCCTGGTAGTCTCAACAAGCCAAGATGTCAAGTTTGAGTTTATGGTCAAATCTAGGGTTGACCAATTCAAAGAAACCATGAATTACTCTATGAAGTCAGAAAACAAGTTATATGGGGCTTCTAAATTCAGAGCGTGGAAGACAAGGATTGACCTCATCCTTGCCAAGAATAAAGTGTTGGATATCGTGAAAGGAAATGTCGTGGAACCAGAGTTTGAAGAAGGAAAAGAGAAGGAACCGTAGAACGTTGCAGTTATGGAGAAGTTCAGAGACAGTGACATCCATGCCATGAGTATCATAGTGGACTCTATACAATACCACTTTATACCCTACATCTCCCATCTTGACTCATCTAAGAAGATGTATGATTCCCTAACAAACCTCTTCTTAGTTAGAAACATTGGACAAGTAATGAGTCTGAAGAATGAGATCTGTGACATGAAGATGAATGATGATGACAACATAACATCATACCTTGTGATAATATCTCATTTAAGAGATCAAATACAAGCTATTGAAGAGATCATTTCAAAAAAGGAACTGGTACATATAGTACTCAATGGTCTTCCCAAAACATGGGATGCATTTTCCGCAAGTATGAACACAAGGAAAGAGTATCCTACATTTGAAGAACTTTGGAATTGTTGTGCACAAGAAGAATCAAGGATTAGTGCAAAAGATAAACCCCAAAAGAAGTATGATGATCAAGCCTTCACAACAAGGTTCAAGAACTTCAGAAACAAAAAGAAGTTTGACTCCAGGAAGAAAACCAAATCAAGAGAAAGATATGTCAAGAATACAATGCTTCAATTGTCAAAAGTATGGTCACTACAAGAATCATTGTCTCAAGTTAAATAAAAGGAAGGAAACACACAAAGCATCAGTTTCCGAAGAAAGGGAACCCTCAAAGAAATCGAAGCAGGACAAAACAAACTTCTTCTTCTAAGACAAGGTAACAATACTTCTCATAGTTCTTGTATATACCATATCTTATGTACATCTCTTGCATATCCATTTCTTAGAAGATAACATGTTCAAGGAGAAACTATACCTATGGAAGAACAACAAGATAAGGATTGCTATCACAACGACTACAAGTCAGGAAATCCACATGAAAGGATGAAGTACATCAACAACCGCTGGTAACAATTCATGTGGAAGCTATTACATAAGTAACAACTGCAAGATAAGCCGAAATCATAATCAATCTTGAAGAAACCTAAAAGAAGTAAAGACAGAAAGAAGTCAACAATCAAGAGGAAATTGGAAAAAGGTTTGTGACACTTTGCATAAGGAAATAAGGATGCAGACGAAAGCGTGGACTCTGTTAGATGGAGGGAGCCGATTATATATTTCAAAATAAGAGCATGCATTCATACATGAAGCAAGGATTAAGAGGGAGATAATCCTATGATCCATTGAATATGATGAAGTATATGTCCATGGTAGCAGCCATGAGAATCAGTACGTGTTCAATTTGACTTTAGAAGAAGCCTTCTTCGAAAAGAAGCCTTAAAGTATCCTTGGTTGTCCATCCACAACCATGATCCTATGATGAATGGAAGGAGTTGGAATATTCAGAGCATGGAATCTGTAGAAAACTCCATGGACCCAAGAGCTAAAGAGAAACATGAGGAAGAACATGAAGATTCCAAGAAAGAAAGAAAAGCCAGAACAAATAGTCATTGTATTGAGAATCACAAGAGTACCAGCCTGATATGAAATCACTAAAAGCAATCAAGTAGAGGAACTAAGAGTTGTGATGAAGAACAGTGTATGGAAGACTTATGAATGAAAGAATTGTGAGATCCAGAACTAGAGATTCTCCCAGATGGAGGGATAAGACTATGATGATTGTTTGGTCTAGTAAACCAGACATACCTTTACTTGAGCCATTATATCAGCCTCAATATCCATGGATTGGAGTTTACATTAGATGAATGCAAAGACTTTTTCCCAGAATAATTGAACAAAGAATGTATGTAGAACAACCTCAAGGCTTGGAGGTATACCAAGAAGAGACTCTTGTATGCAGATGGAAGAAGGTTTTGTATGGATTCAAACAACTTGGTGTGGAGCCTCCAATGCACAACAAAAGCGTGGTGAAAAACCTTATATAACAAAGATATTGTATCATAATGGTTACTCAGAACTTAAGGATGATGGATTTCCAATCCATGACAAAGATATCATGATGACAGAAGAAGCACCACATGGATATGTTCCAATTTTGACCCTTTCCACGATGTTATGAGCTAGCAGGAAACAAAAGAGTTGAATTCAACTATGATGATTAGAGCTATATGAAGCCTTCAGAAAACCAATGTTCTAGAAAGACTGAAGTACAATGAGATCAAGCATTACACTCTCTATGATGAAGCCAAGAAAATAGAAAGAGGTTCTCCAATATATATCTCCACAGATGAGCAGATAAGAAGACACTTTTTGTAAAACCTTTGTCCAAGATGAAAGAGTTTGTGTACTCAAGCTAGAGCTCGTGGAGACAAATTCCTTATTGAAAAAGGAAGAGATGACTCCTAGGTTGGGAGGGAACATTGATGTGTTATTGATTTATGGATAGTCATATTTCAAGTTCAAAAAATGGTCCAGGATGAACAGTTCCTTTCCAGTTCAGAAAGTGGTTTGAGATTTCTGACGAACATGCATTTTCCAATTCAAAAAACGGTCCAGATCGAATGGTCATTTTCATAATGAAAACGGTTTGATGGATTGCTGATGTACCATAGACAACGAATCCCCTTATGGTTAACATAGGTAATGGTCTAGGATAGTCTCTCCTCTTGACGATCACTCTCAATAGTGGTCAAGAAGACTGGTCCACCTCGCTGGACAGTCATTATTTCGAAGCTCACAGTTGTGAGAAGTTTCGAAGAATGGTATGTTTTGGAGGTTGGTGCAGGACAGTCATTTCCTTAGGAAATGGTCTGGACAATCATTCCCTAGGGAAGATTCATTCTCTCTAGATTTCACTTTGTTTAGTGTCGGAGGAATGGCCTAGATAGGTGAATGGTCTAGGTTCAACAATCAGGGACAAACATTCCCTAGGGTAGACTCATTCTCTCCAGGTTGCACTTTGTTTAGTGACGGAAGAATGGCCCAGATAGGTGAATGGTCCAGGCTCAGAAATCGGGGCAATTATTCTTCCTTGCTTGAGAAGAATAGTCTATATAGCTCATCATTGATGTTTTACTTTCTGAGGGAAAATTTTCTTCTAGATCTCACAGATGTGAGTGGAAGAATGGCTCGGATGATTCAGTTTATATCATAATAATGTTTTTATGTGCAGGTTGATGATATGACTATTATGGAGACTGTATGTCTCTGGACAATAAATGTATACTACCATGGTAGATGTGTTCCACTGATTGTAACTATATGTCCCTGATCAAGTATCTGTGTGCTACTTGGTGTGGTAGTGTACCACTGGATTGTAGTTGTGTACTACTATGGATAGACACAATTGTGTTCTACTGCATGACATAGTTTGGATTGCCTTGAAGACTATCAATAGTGTTGGAAATGATTATCAGCTAGATGGATGATCAATGGACAAAGATTTCCCAGATGGAAAATGGTTCAGGACATTTATTCTTCTAAGACATATGTCCAGATTAGAAGAATGGATCTTATGTCTCTTTGTGGAGTGAGTGACTTATCCAGCATCATGTATGATTACTCAGATGGAGTATGTTTTCGAGAGATGATGCAGTTGATGATACTGATAGTGTTGGCAAAGGGGCACACCCAAGGTTCAACACTACAACAATGCACCAAAAAAAACCTAACTATAGGCCCTTTCGGCAACACCTGCGAAGCAGATGAAGTCTCACCCGAGGTAGAGGCAGGGGTGGTTGTAGGAATCGAGTGTCTGCAACCTTAGTTGGGACACATATCTATGACTACAATACTTAATAGAGCACTTAGCACCGTGAGTTCACCATTATTTACCCAATATCTACTTTGCAGATAAAACAGAGCATCTCAAGATTCACCTAGATCTAATGTATCTAAGCACTTAGCATCAATAAATGGATCAGATTTGGTAGATTCAAGCACTAAGCACATTCACCTATATCATATCTAACATCTAGATTCATCATATACACAAAGCATAAACAAATCTATCTATCTATCTATATCAAGCACTTAGCAAATAACACATAAATACATTAGAACATCGCACATAGAAGAATAACATAGTATTTACATGGTTCACCCCCACCATGGGGCTACGTCCACCAATTCTTCTTCTTTATTAGCTTCAATCAGTTATCTACATGCATAGAGCCACAAAAACCCTACTCCGCATAGGACAGGAGATTTGTGCGCACCTTGCCAGATCCTCCTTCCCCGAGCTAGGTCTAGCAAAAATTCTTTCATAGTCTGTTACAACCACTTGCACTTAGCTCTACAAGTTTCTCACAATATGAACAGAGCATCTACAAACCATACTTGCACTTAGCACTTAGCTTATCATCTATACATCACATAGATGCCCCTTCTTACATTTCTTAGACATCTATTTATACTTTACAAAATAGGCCTAAACATGGGTAAACCCATGGGATGACATCCCATACCCATTATATATTCCCAAATCCCAAAAAGGGGCCAAGATCCCGCGATCTCTGCTTCATCTTCGACAGGCTATCGAAGTCCCAAAATAGGTCAACTTGACCAAGGATCTCCCAAAACTTGGTCAAGGGCCAATAGGCCCCCAACACTCACCTGTGACTCGTCCCAAGTCACTCTAGTCTGACTAGCTCTGCTTCAAACGCCTCAATCTTAACTCGAGCTGCTTCAACTTGTTGTTGTGCTACAGCTTCCTGTTCAATGAACTCTTGGATGACTGCATTGTTGATAGGTCCCTCTAGACGCTGTTCAACTGTAGTGACAACCTGCTCTAGCTTTGCTCCTTGGCCTTCTACCTATGTAAACAATTGATAGGCCTTGTCTTATACAGGTTGGAGCCTCTCAGTTACCTCCATAAATCTTCTCTAGATAGTATGGATTTGCTGTTGTGCAGTGTGTTTCTCTTGGGAGCGCTTCATTCTTTCCACGACTAACAGGGACTTCAGTTGCGCGTGTATCTTTTCGAGCTACGACTCCAGTTCCTTTAGTTACGGGTTCTCCATAAGTTTTTCATAGGTATGGGCACTACGATCAATGAGTTGCTTACATTCCAGGGTAAGAGCCTTTATCCTTTCAACTTCACTCCAGACGGTTGCTTCTCTTTGGTCTCTTACATCTTGTGGGGTCTTAATTACAGTGCGTAGCTCCAAATATGCTATGCGTTGTTGTAGCTGCCGGATGGCTTCTACGAGATGGTTTACCTGCTATGTAACTCAGACTTCTTCCTTGATTTCTAAGACTTTCACAGAGCGAATTTCTCTGTTGACCGCTTCTTTTACTTCGAGTTTCTCCATGAGCAACTGGTCCTTTTGTTGCTGTAGCTGTGCTTTTTCTTCATCAAACTTCACTTGGAGAGAAATCTTTTCTTGTTCTGTAGCATTGCGTTTCTCTATGAGTACTCCTTGTACTTGTATCAAAGCTTGGGTGGCTTTCTCTATTTCTTCTTGTGCTCGTCGAAGGCAAGCTTCGAATATATCGGCTATGCGGTGGAGTTAAGCTGGCTCATCTCCCAATTATGGTTCTTCCGACGCAGTGGAGATTGTGCGGCTGGGCTTTAGGGCCTGCTATACCCCTCGAAGTTCAGTCTCAATTCGATCATACATCTCCTCTTGCTTTGCATCTTGTTTATCTGCTATTTCCAATGAAGCATCTTGCAGGGCTACTATGAGGAAGTCGAAGTCATCGATGGTGAGGACAGTCTGCATCTTGGTCATGGTGGCCTTTGATTTCTTCTAGGAGGAAGGTTTCAGAGGCGACCCTTTCCTCTTCTTCAGGGGATCAACCTCGTCTCCTTGCTTTGGTTCAAATTATTTTTCATCTAACTCTTCGCCATCACCTCCTTGTTCTGGTGATATGGAAGAAGTTTTCACGGATGCGTTGTCTAATTCTTGGACTTCTTCGGTCTTCTTTGTCTTGCTAGGTCTAGGTGTATCCTGCATAGTTTCTGGGTTGTCGATGTTGGATATCTCTGCAGGGTCTGCTGGAATAAGGAGGTCCGCTGACCAATCCTTGGTGATCTCCTCCAAGTCCTCCTCCATCCGCTTATAGTAGGATTGAAGTTGTTTCTTGTGTTCGTCGGCACGTGCTATGATGTAAATAAAATGTTGATCTGTGTTGAACTTCATTAAAGGCCTGAACCAGTGTAGAGTGTTCGGATTCATGCGAGCCTCGGACTGGATGGCTATCTTCAATTGATTGTAGTAGGTACGGAAAACAACATTTGATTGCCACTGTTTATTCATATCGCTTGAATACCATAGTGTACTGAACTTCGCGGCCAGTGGTTCAAATGGCTCGATGTCCAGGAAGGTCGTACCTTCCGACATATCCCAGGAAATAAAAGCTATTAGTATCAAGAGCCAGCTGAAATGAAATTCATATCCTTGATCATGTGCTTCTCTACATTCAAGTTCCAACTGGTTCACCAGGTACTTCGCCCAGTTCATCTGAAGGCCTTTCGTGCACTTCCCTGTGAGGTCGACTACAAAACCGATGAGTTGGGTAGGTCAGTTCTTTCGTACTAACTTCCCTAAAATAATCTGATAGGCGAGGCACACTATGCCACTTTGGATGGAAGCTACCTTGTAGCCTCACGTGCCCTTCTCGACATCACTATAAGTGTCCTTGATCTACTGTGCTAGAGCGTGATCCATGGATTTTCCTGGGTAAAACTCTTGTGGATCAGGTCCTTGCATACTGAAGCCCATGATTTGATTGATCATCTTCAGATCAACTGTTATACAACGGTTTAGCCACAAATAGCCGCCATGGTAACAAGACAACAACAACTTGACACATGCATTCACCTCCTGGTGTCTTTTGAAGTTGGGAATCTTCATGACGTTCAGCAAGGTGGATTGCGCGAGGTTCATAGTCCACGACTGGGGGATTATCTTCGAATTCTTCCCCTTAGTTCTGGTTAGGTACTTATGTGGGGCGAGCATGTTATAGAATTTGCGATCTCCAAGGTTGAAGTCTCTAAACTTCAACGCTGAAATCTTATCTTGGTCTGCTTGAACTGCGTGTATCCCCTTCGGGAGGTACGTCGTAACCAAGGTGTATTCAAAATCTCTGGACACGCTGTCTTGATTTACTGCACTGCTCCGGGGTGGAATATAGGTGGGTAATATGGTCGGGATCAATTTGGCATTCACTAGATCATCCATGTTCTTGGTCTGCTTTTCAGCTGATGGCTGGGATGGTCCGACGTCGTGAGCAGTGGACAGAGAGGTTGAAATTCCTCTCGTCGATGATGCTTGTACACCTGTAGACATCGACATGACTCTTTCAATCATGAGGTCGATCAGAACTTCTTCAACTGCTTTCTCTACAACGCTCAACTCGTCCGACATACACACTCAGGGTTAACAATATCGGGTTCGTGGAGTAACTTAGACACAGTAATGGGATAGAGAGCAAGAGCATGATGATCACTGTGAAAAATCAACTTAGTCTGTAGGCTCAAAATCTCAATTGGAAAAATTGTTCTCGGTGCATGGCGCGATGGGATAAATAGGTAACTTGGCAATGGGTCGCGTGCAACGGGTATGAAGCCTTCATTAACTCTGTTATGTCCATTATGGCGTGGTCCCAACGGTTGGATGGTGAGCTGTCTATCCATAAATGTCTTTCTACATGTTAAGAGCATTGGTCTAATGATTATAATGTCCCCAATAGCTATATTTCTTTGCCATGGCAAAGTTGCATGTGTCGTTGTTCTGATATCCCGATGAAGCTCCAATTTTGCAAATTTTCCTTCGGCGAGGTTTCCTCTGGAACCTTCTGCAACCTGTCGATATTATCTCTCTTCTTACTTAGCTTTCTAGCCTTCTTCCTAGTGAGCTTTGTCTCGGTATGCCTTTTTCCATTCTTATTCTTACCTTCTTTTGGCATAGTTACTTCACACTGTTGAGATTCTTTCCTAAGATTCAAGGGTGATCCTTCTTCTTTATCTGGAATAGGTACTTCAATCTTCTATGGGTCTTCTAGTGTTCTTACAACTTCAAAATCTGAGTCTCTGATGTTAAATAGCTTTGATATGTTCTTTTGTTCTTCAATCAAGTGTGTGATCCTTCTAGTCTTGAATTCTTTTAACTCTTGATTCTTCTGCTCTAAAACTTCTTCTTCTTCTTTCCTTCTGGCCTGATCTCTTTCAATCCAAGGTTTTCCTAATAGCATTGTAAATGGGGAAATTTTCTCAATAAATTTAATAATCTCAATATCTTCCTCTCTCGAAGTTCCTTTGGCATTCATAGGTATCCAGGTGAGCTTTCCACATAGGTTTATCAACTTTCCATTGAATAGTCCTATTCTTCCTAATGAAGCAATCATAACAGGCCTCCCTATAGCTTCCCAAGTTTTCTCAGTCATGATATTCACCTGTGTTCCCTCATCTAGAACACAATCAATGTCAAAGTCTCCTATTCTTGCTTCAAGTCATTCTTTTTCTTTGAAGATATCTGATAATCTGACATGTCGGTGGTCATTCAAGGTTTCTTTCATCTGTAGCAATACTTTCTCTGATTCTTTCTGGGATTCTGTCATAATCTTAGTTTCTAGATATTCCTTAAGGTTTTCTTGTCTGATGTTCATTTCTTCAAGCTTAGCAATCATTCTAGGACAATCCAATACTTCATGGTCCATAGCTTTGCAACAAAGACAACTAGGTCTTCTCCCAGGGAATTCCTTAACAAGATGTCCCGGTTTTTTGTAACTGTAATAGAGGGTTAACCCTCTCTTTCTTTTAAATGATCCCTATCCTTTCATGTACTACGCACTAGGATCATGGTAGCTAACCTGAAAACATTTCTTTCTAGGGTTTTTCATACACTTATTAGTCCAAACATTCTTTCTATGCATAGGTATAACATATTTTTCACTATTCTTATCATATCTACTCATATCAAATCTTCTTTCATCTATTAATACCCTAGTTTTCAAGCTAGGATAAAATCTATCAAACATACCTAGATCCATAATGTTGAAACAAAAATTTCCACTTATCTTACTTCTACAGAGCACAAAACTTTCAGATCTAGAACTTTTCAATATTCTTACCTTTATAAGAGCACAAAGCTTTCAGATCTTACCTCTTTTAATCAATAAGTCTCACTTTTGCCTTTCTTAGAGCACAAAGATTTTAGATCTTACCTCTTTTCTTTATATCAGATTCCTTTTCCTGGCATAGATCTTGTCAAACTAAGTAGAGTACTGTGCACTAGAGAAACATATCCACACACAGAGCTTCCAGGTTGGATATTTGCATAAAGCTTCTTCTTCCTCAGTTCCCAGCAATCACAGTTTCAGGTCCCAACAACGAAACCATTTGTTGGCACAGGGGAAGACCCAAGGTTCAACACTACAACAACGCACCAACAAAACCCTAACAATCGGCCCTTTCGGCAACACCTGCGAAGCAGATGAAGTCTCACCCGAGTTAGAGGCAGGGGTGGTTGTAGGAATCAAGTGTCTGCAACCTTAGTTGGGACACAGATCTGTGACTACATTACTTAATAGAGCACTTAGCACCGTGAGTTCACCATTATTTACTCAATATCTACTTCGTAGATAAAACAGAGTATCTCAACATTCACCCAGATCTAATATATCTAAGCACTTAGAATCAATAAATGGATCAGATCGGGTAGATTCAAGAACTAAGCACATTCACCTATATCAGATCTAACATCCATATTCATCATAAGCACAAAGCACAAAGCATAAACATATCTATCTATCTATGTATATCAAGCACTTAGAAAATAACACATAAATACATCAGAACATCACACAGAGCAGAATAACACAATATTTACGTGGTTCACCCCTACCTTGGGTCTACGTCCACCAACTCTTCTTATTTATTATCTTCAATCAGTTATCTACATGCACAGAGACACGAAAACCCTACTCCGCATAGGACAAGAGATCTGCGCACACCTTGCCAGATCCTTCCCTGAGCTAGGTCTATCACAAAGCCTTTCATAGTCTGTTACAACCACTTGCACTTAGCTCTACAAGTTTCTCACAATATGAACAGAGCATCTACAAACCATACTTGCACTTAACACTTAGCTTATCATCCATACATCACATAGATGCCCCTTCTTACATTTCTTATACATCTATTTATACTTTACAAAATAGGCCTAAACATGGGTAAACCCATGGGTCGACATCCCATACCCATTACATATTCCCAAATCCCAAAAAGGACCCAAAAAGGGGCCAAGATCCTGCGATCTCTACTTTGTCTTGTGCTCCGTCTTCGATGAGTTGTCGAAGTCCCAAAATAGGTCAAATTGACCAAGGATCTCCCAAAACTTGGTCAAGGGCCAACATATAGAGGTGATGGTGCTCATGATCTAGTCATGAGATAGTCTATATGACTATGTTGATGCTATCAGGTGAATGGTATGTTTTTGCTCAAGACCATTACCTTCAAATACCTCCCTAGCTTGGAGGGAGTGTTGATATTATGGTAGTTGCAAGAGGTATTTACCTCCATGTGTAAACCTGACGAGAATAGAATATTCTCGGAAGCAAGAATAAACCCTAATTAGTTGGATAATAACCCTAGAAGACAAGTCGTCTCAAGAAGATAATTTGTATTAGGTTATTAGCCTCCAAAAGAAGAAGTCGGCTAAAAGAGATATCATATACTAAGTAAATAGGCACCCAGAATGAGAAGTCGGCCCAGACAGTTTGCCAATTTTAGTATAAATACAGGAGGCCAGTATTCATTCTGGCAGGCATTCTCAGAATTGCAGAAACAACACTTGTGCGCACTGCAGTTGGCCAGTTTGTGCACAAGTTTGGAGGAGAGTCGTCGTTGCAGCTGTTGTAGCTAGAAGATTTTGGTTTTGGCTTGGACTATCTCTTGGTTATGGTTTGGACTCTCTGATCAGCTCTTGCTACTCTTTCTTGGTGTGCTATTCTTGGAGAAAGATGTGCCACCCTTTGTTTGGCTATATAGCCTAGGGTTTGCTTCCAAAATGACTCTTTGTTAAGGTTAAGGTGCTCGGGGGTGGCTTCGGCCTATAGTTGGGTGACAATAGTGATATTGACTATGGTTAAACGAGCATATCCATCATATTCTAACACTTTGATCCTAACAAAATATTTGTAGAACATATGCTTTCGATGGGATTCAATAACTCTTTCATCTAGAACATTGTTGACGCTTGAATCCGTTAGGACTGAAATGACAACCTCACGAGGATGCAAATCATCCTGCATTTTAATAGAGGTGGTACTCCTTTGTCCGAGATTTATAAAATGTGGGACTTTTAAAGAAGTCCATCAAAGGAAAGTAAAATAGATATAACAGAAAATGGAAAATATTTTTCTTTTTCTTTTAAAAAGAGAGTTTCTAAGAATGGACCAGGAAACACACACATTCATACATTTAAAGCAAATAAACATAACTTCCTCACATCCATAATAGTAGGGTTACATATTTTTGATGACATAAAAACTAAAAGAAAATGATATGCATGCATAAGAGAACTTTGATAGAGTATTAAATGGGAAGCTCAAATGGAGATAATGATATATCAACCTCAAACACTTTATATTTAGAAAAAATTGGGTTACAAAGTACAATCAAGATTGTTCCCAAAATAACTCTCTTGGAATTTCTAAAAAATATATAGTTCAATACATATTCTTTAAAATTAAAATGTGTTTGTCATAATGACTGGGATTGGGGCTCCCGCGGACCATAAATCATATATATATATAATTATGAAGCTCGTTGAAATAAGAAAGTGGGCAGCGGAAGGCAACAAGACCTGTCAAGAAGAAAAAGGAAATTATTAGTCTTTGGTTAAACGTTTCTCTTTAAAGAGGTGGAGTAACTGGATGAAGAGCTTGATAAAGACAAAAAGATGTGATGTGTATGAACTTACTATGATGTTATCTCATGATTTTTCACTTGTTCACTGATGTACTTTTATGGGTCTCCTTGGCGGTTACAGGAACCGTCTCAACCATCCTTTTCCCTTCATTGGCAAGCTTGTCAACAAGCTTTTTGAACCACTCCTCGATGTAGCTCCTCATTGGCACCACATTGATTTCATGCCGGATTTTTATATTGAAGAGTCTTCCTTCCAAGTCCCTTAGACCAATAGAAATGTTTCGCAAATCTTCTTCAATATCTTGATTTTTAATCGAATAATCAACTAGCCAGTTTTCCACGTCATCTTCACCATATTCAAGAATTCCATAGAATTTTTCAGATGATAACCCTCTAAAGATCTCAACTTGTTCATCAAATGCTTTCTTGGTTAAGAACAACGATTTGAGTATCAATTTGGGGTCTTGGAACTCATTGGTTACGCCAACTAGATCTATCTCAATTAGCTTCTTGAATAATTCCTCCCTTCTGGGTATGGCTTGGTTGCATGCTTGAACAACAGTGTTCATGTTTTTAACCTTTTCCTTCCAGCATGTGTTCAGTTGTTTTATTCGGTTCAAATAATGGACATCGTCCTCTCTTCTTCTCAATTCTTTCATATTGGTAACTTTAACACCAAATGGTACAACCGCATTGAGGTAGAAACCTTGTTATTTTTTCAAATATGCCTGCAGATATTCATGAAAGGCGTGTGCTCCCGTTCCAAAAGAGAGAATTCTCTTTGACATCTCCCAAGCCTCTATTATTAATTCCATTATTTTCCTTGCACACCTTTCCCTTTGCGTGAACTTTCCCTTTGCAAGGAATGCAGAGTAACTGCTGCAAGGCGTACACAGTTGTCCGCAAGAACCCAAACTTGTGTAGGAATCTTTTGCGGAGAACAAAGATCAGAATTTCGACTAAGTATTGAAGTGACTCTTTAAGAAGTCAAGAGAGAATAAGACGAGAAATCTCATAAGGAATAGCGCTTTCTAAAAGTGCAGATGAGGTCCAAGAGACAGAATCGTAGGAGGAACAAAGGTTGAGGCCTTTGGATACTTAGAAAATATTTTAAGTCAGAGGAAGTCAAAAGCTCAAGAGGGAGAGCGATAGTGGTCATTGAATCACCAATTCAGAGGACCAACAACTGTCTGATCAAATTAAGGTGCGTGAGCCTTAGCGTTTTACACATGCAAGAGAGGGAACTTTCCAAAGTTCAGAAGCTCTGAAGTAGTTTGGGACCGTCTGATCGTCCGAAGTAAATATCAAGCATCGGATCATCTGAAGTAGATCTAAAATGTCAGATCTGAAGAATAAGTGGCATGAATATGTGGACTCCAAGTAAATACCCGAAGTGAATATCAACCATCCGATTCGGGAGAATTAGATATGAATCGTTGGTTTGGAAGAGACAGATCTCAATCGTTTTCTGAAAGCACCGTAAAGATTTCAAGATCGACGGTCACGCTCGATTGTGAGTCCAGAAAGTACCCAGACGTTAAAATTTTGAGGGTGGGCTGCAATCAAAACCATAGTATCGGTGAAGAGGGATGTGGCAACTAGAGGTAAATTGTGGGGAGAAAAGAGGTTGATCCAAAACCACTTATGGGTGCGCTCGCAATCATGTGTTTATGCAAAGGACCTAGCCCAAGGTCACATGTGACAAGGGGATAACGAGAAAAGAGCTAGTACCTGAAACCTGAGAGTTCAACAGTTGCGGAAAGAGGTCACGGGTGCCATAGAACCTGCACCAGAGGATGGAGAGGACCTATGTTAATTCACAAGTGAGACCATTAAGGTCTTAGAGAGTTAATTCAACTCGGAGTTGAATATTATTGAACGAGAGGTCACATAGCCCTTAGGAGAGAAGGGGGGAGGGGGTGCATCAAGTGGTATCAGAGCTGAAGTTTTGCTTGCAGACATCAAGCAAAGGAGAGGAGGAAAAAGAACTCAAAGTTGTACTCTGTGTGTGAGAGACAATCAACACAATGCCATCGATGAGATGAGTGGAGCCACCTTTATCCAATCAGGCTGTAAAAAGAGAAATACAAGAGCTTTGTGTAAGATTAGAGGCGATGGAGGCAACACAAAGGAGAGCAGCTGATGTTGGAGACATCAATGATATCGAGAGTGAAGAAGTAGAAGTCGAAGAAGCTGCAGGGGAAAATGTTGCCGAAGAATGCTTGCTGAGAGAAGTTGTTAGATTGGGAGCTAGAACCAAGATAGAGGTCCCAATGTATGAGGGAAATTTGGATGTTGAAGAGCTGTTGGATTGGATAAGATCCATGGACAAATATTTCAACTATGAAGATGTAGATGAGGAGAAGAGGATGAGACATGTTGTCACCGGACTAAAAGGGCATCCAACACTATGGTGGGATGAACTGTATGTTGAGAGGAGAAGAAAAGGAAAACAAAAGATAAAGAATTGGGACAGAATGGTAGCCAAGCTAAAGGATAAATTCATGCCCAAATATTATCAGATCAATCTATTTAGGAAGTTGCAGAACCTGAGGCATAAGGTTATGAAAATTAAGGAGTACACAAAGGAGTTCTACAAGCTGAACATCAGAACTAGACAAAGAGAGAAATATGAAGAAAAAGTTGTCAGGTATATAAATGGCCTGAGGTATGAAATCCAAGATGAGATCAGCATGATGTCAGTAAGGACAATGGAGAATTCTTATCAATTTTCACTAAAGGAAGAGGAGAATTTGACCAGAAAACAAATCCAGGGAGGCAGAGGTAAAAGCCCAGTCATGAACAAAGGCAAGGGAGTTTCCCATGACAAGGCACATAAATCCAAAGATGAGACTGAGAAACCACATAGTCACTCAGAAAGAGGAGGAAGTTCTCGAGGAAGACAAGATGGTGGAATAAGTTCTTCTAGAAAAAGAGGAAGGAGCAGAGGAGAAGTAAGGTGCTATGCCTATGGAAAGACAAGGCACATGTCCTGGGAATGTCCCAAGAAAAAGAAAGAAGGAGGAGGTGAAGCTCACATTTCGGAAACACAGAGAAGGAATGTTGAAGCAGAAGGAGCAGAGGATGGAATATTCCTGATGTTGAGAAAGGTTCTCTTAAAACCAGGGGTAGAAGTTGAAAAGCCAGTGCAGAGGAACAATCTATTTAAAACAGCTTGCAAGACTAAATACAGAGTATGCAAGGTGATAATCGACAGTGGGAGTACTGATAACCTAGTATCGATAGAGATAATGGAGAAATTGGAGTTGGAGACAACTGCACACCAGAAACCATGCAAAGTCTCATGGTTGTAGAAAGGACACCAGGTAATGGTTACTAAACAATGCTTGATTGAATTTAAGATATGAGGATATAGAGATGAAATTCTATGTGATGTAATTCCCATGGATGTATGACATGTTTTATTGGGAAGACCATGGCAGTTTGACAGGAATGCCATTCATGATGGGAGGAAGAGCACATACACCTTGGAGAAGAGGAGAAGAAAATGAAAGAGGAATCCAGCACAAGCATACTTCTCATGAGTGGGAAGTAACTCCTGAAAGAAGTTAAGGAAGAACAGGAGATGCAGTTTGTTTTGGTGAGGAAAACGAGAGTTATCCTTACAAGTAATTCAATGGATGATTTGCCTGAAGAAGTTCAGGAATTGTTGGATAATTTTTCTAACATAGTGGTGGATGAACTGCCTAACTCATTTTCACCCATCAGAAGTATCATCCATCATATTTATTTGATACCAGGAGCAAGTATACCAAACAAAGAAACATACAGACTGACACCTCGAGAGAATGAGGAGGTAAATAACCAAGTCCAGGAATTGTTAGACAAGGGTTTGGTCAGAGAGAGATTGAGTCCATGTGCAGTACCAGCTATGTTGAGTCAAAACAAGGATGGAGGATGGAGAATATGTACAGACTCAAGAGCCATTAACAAGATCACCATTAGGTATAGATTTCCTTTGCCAAGAATGGATGACTTAATGGATTGTTTAAGTGGAGAAAATTTCATTTCTAAGATATATTTGAAAAGTGGATATCACCAGATAAGGATGAGAGAAGGTGATGAATGGAAAACAACCTTTAAGACAAATGAAGGTTTGTATGAGTGGCTTGTTATGCCATTTGGCTTAACAAAAGCCCCGAGTACTTTTATGAGGTTGATGAATCAAATAATGGAACATTTCATTGGCAAGTTTTTGGTTGTGTATCTGGACGATATACTGATCTTTAGCAGGACTAAAGAGGAGCATTTGAGACACATGACACTAGTGATGAGGAGACTACAGCAGGAGAAGATGTTGATAAATCTGAAGAAGTCCTCTTTTATGAAGACAAACTAATTTACTTGGGTTTTTTGATCTCTTCAAATGAACTGAAGATGGATCCAAAGAAGGTGAAAGAAATCAAAGAATGGCCATCACCAAGGAGTATGTTTGAGGTAAGAAGCTTCCATGGATTAACAAGTTTCTATAGAAAGTTCATCAGAGATTTCAGTGGAATTTGTGCACCAATGATGGATACAGTAAATAAGAAGCACAAATATTTTAAATGGACAGAGGAGGTTGAGAAGAGCTTCAATATACTAAAGGAGAAAATAACAAAACGACCAATTCTAATCTTACCAAATTTTGGAAAGACATTTCAAGTGAGATGTGATGCAAGTGGAGTTGCAATTGGAGCAGTTTTGAGCCAGAATAATAGATCGGTTTCCTATTTTAGTGAGACGTTGAATGAGACCAAGAGAGATTACTCCACATATGATAAGGAGTTTTATGCCATAATTCAAGCCTTGAATAAATGGAGACATTACCTTTTTCCACAATAATTTGTCTTGTGTTGGCATGTTTACAGACAGAAGGCAGAGTATGCTTATCATTGATGGCAAGAACAATAGTGATGATGCAACGTCGATGGAAAACAAGATGGAAAGAACAACAAAGATGTTGGTAGAATTATGTTGACAGGTTTAGAGGCAGAGTGTGCATGGCAAGAACAACAACGAAGACACAGAAGAGCAAGCTCGAGAAGCTCAGGAAGAATAGCATGAGTGTGCATCGATGGAAAATAGGAAAGGAGTGAAAAATATGCAGGAAAAACAAAGTTCAGAAGAGATAGCACTTTGCGCTTTCCAGAAGTTCAATTGAGGTCCAAGAGAAGGACTCACAGAAGGTTCGAAGGTTGAGGCCTTTGACACTTAGTGATTCTTCCAGGTTGGGAGGAAGCATAAGCTCATAAGGAGGAGCGACAGTGGCCATCGAATTAGAATCTAGTGACAAGAGGAAGCGTAGATGAGGAGATCAGATCTCAGCCATTATATCTGAGTGCGTAGACCAACAATTGTTGGATCCTAAGGAAAGTGCATGAGACAAGTTCCGAATTCATCAGAAACGTCCATCGTTAGAGATGACACGTGGTGAAAGATCAACATTTCGTTCACTGAAAGGCCAAAGGAAGAAGGTACTCTAACCCCTCGAACTTGCGATATGCAAGGTCACAAAATGATCCTAGCCTTTGGAGCCAGAGGACGTGGCAAGAAATTGGAATTTCGCTGACTCGCAAATTGGAGAAGTCAAAGGTGTGAGTTGTGGGAACTCGCGATACGTGAGGTCGCGAAACAATCCCGACTGTTGGAGCTAGAGGACACGTGGCGAGCGATTGGAATTTTGCTGACTCACAAACTGGAGAAGTCAAAGGTGCGAGTTGTGGGAACTCGTGATACGTGAGGTCGTGAAACAATCATGGCCATTGGAGCCAGAGGACACGTGGTGAGCGATTGGAATTTCACTGACTTGCACATTGCAGGAGTCAAAGGAATATGACATAGGAACTCGCGATATGAGAAGTTGAGAAATAATTTGGATAGTCAGATCACCAAGGATCTGGACCGTTGATCTAATATGAATTCAAAGTCCACGATATTGATTGCCACCATCAATCAGAGGGAGAGATCTCGGTCGTTGATCTGATATGAAACATTTCAGAGTTTCATGTTTTGGGAGTTTGGAAGCAACTCACAGCAAGAGGTTGCGATATGAGAAATCATGAAACAACATCGTGTTTGGCCCCTGGTCATAGCTTGTGGTTACATCAGAGGAAGAGAAGTGAAGGAGCTAGCACTTCTAAGCTCGATTTTGGATTTTTGCATTTAGAGAGTTTGAAAGCAACTCATAGTAGGAGGTCATGATATGCAAAATCGTGAAATCAATTTATGTTTAGCATTTGGTCATAGCTCGTGATCATGTGAGAGGAAGGAGCTAGTCTAGATAAGCTCCATTTCGGATATCGCGGCTTGGGAGAGTCGAGATGTCTCATACCAATATCCCTGAGGTTACGAGTTGCGAAGCGCCTATTGGATAGGCGAATGGTCATCACCAGTGGTCCCGTGAAAGGAAGGGGCTTAGCTAGAAGAGCTAGCGCCCACTATGTAGTTTTTCATAGAAAGGGAAAAGGCGCCAAGAGCATGAGGGTGTGAAGGTTCTCTGGGGAACTGCCAAAAACCATTGATTGTTTCTGCACAGAGAATTCAGAGAGGCTTTAGGGTGATCGACAGAGAAGACAAAGAGTCTCAACTTCCAGATAAGCCAAGGAATTTCAGGATAATGTCCAGTGATGATGAAGAGATTTAGTAATGACAGAGAAGACGAAGATTCTTGACTGCTAGAGAGGCTAAGGAATATCAACATAATGGCCACTGATGATGAACTCACTGGTAACAAAACTGCCAGAGAAGATCAAGAGTTACGATGATGATCATGAGATGACTCGATGTGAGAAAGGCATGCAGAATTGTGAAGGAATGTGATTTTTCTATGGAGCTATGCGGGTGTGAGCTAGAGATGCAGTGAACAACCTGTTGGGGAAAAAAAGTGACTATAAAGAGCATGTAGAGGCATTGTGCATGAGGGATGCAAAAGGTGCATAGAGAATATAAAAACACAGAACAAAGAGGAGATGGGAGTTGCGATTGTGTGTGATGAATGCGTGTAGAAGCATGTTGTGCAGGAGCTGAAGCATAAAAGAAGCGAGGAACAAAGATGAATATCTAAGAGAAGAAGAGAAATTCGAGGTGTACATGCAAAGACAGACTAGAAGATCAGAAAGCTCAAAAAGATGCGAGCAAAGAGACACTGATGCAGGCAGAGTAGAGTAGTGTAGATGAACAGTGATGTGACTGGTAAGCCATAGATAAATGTTGTATCACTGTGATAAGTTGTAAAAGGAAAATTTTTTATATTTTAGGGTGGTAGGGAGGTGCTTGGGAGGATTGGTGTCCTTAGAGTTTCAAGTGGGTGCTTGAAGAACAGGGAGTGGTAGCTTCCATTTGGTTACAACCAGAAAAACTAGGGTGGTAGGGTGGTGCAAGGGAGAACTATTGTTCTCTGTTATATAGGTTGGTGCCTGTGTGACTGGAAGTTGGTGCTTCCATCTAGTTGGTGTTGGAACACTCAGGGAGTTGGTGCTTCCTTCTAGTGGGTGCTAGAGAAACCAGAGAGTTGGTGCTCTTAGCAAGTTGCAACTTCCAATATAGAGGTGGTAGCCTCACAATGAGTTGGTGCTCATAAGTATGATAATGTACAGAATGTAAAGATTAATTATCATATCAAGAAGAAGAGGTTTTTACCCTTTATGGGTTTCCTCAGGAAATATCTGTCTCTATATATTTCGTGTGTGTGACTGATGTTGAATGTTATATTTCTTACGCCCTTGCATTATTGTTATTGTTATTGAGTGATCTGTAAAGAGTTTAAAATAAGCATAATAGTTTAAGAACGGTAACAATTGATTTACCCCCCCCACTCTCAATTGTCCAACAATTGGTATCAGAGCTAGTTCCTTTTATATAAATGTAAATTAGTAAGCTTAAACATGTCAAGCCATGAAGTAAATTCAACCAATAAGGCCCCCATGTTCAATGGGACAAACGTTGTCTTCTAGAAAGTTAGGATGAGAACTTACATAATGGCTTTAGGTGCAGATGTTTGGGATGTGGTAGAGACTAGTTATGTAAAGCTAGTTGTACTAGCTAATAAGGATGACAAGCTAGAGTTAAGCTTCAATGCTAAGGCTATGAATTCTATTCTGAGTGGGCTTGCAGAAGCATAAATTGTAAAAGTTATGCATTTAGAAACTGCCAAAGAAATGTGGGACAAACTCATTAGTAGTTATGAAGGTAATGAGAAGGTAAAGGATGCCAAGCTTCAAACCTACAGAGTATAGTTTGAACAGCTAAATATGAAAGAGGATGAAACTGTTGGGAAGTACTTTCTGAGAGTTGAAGAACTAGTAAATGCAATGAAAGCACTTGGTGAAAAAATTGAGGAACCCTCTTTAATTCAGAAAATTTTGAGATCTCTACCAGATAGGTTCAACCCGAAGGTATCTGCTATAGAAGAACTTAATGATCTAAAATATTTTTCTTTTGATAAACTTCTAGGAACGTTGACTGCATATGAAATGAGGATAGGTAAAGATAAACCCACCTCTAGAGAAGCATCATTTAAAGCAGATAAGGATGAGGATTCTGAGCCTGATGAAATTGAAGCAAAATTTGTGAGAAGACTAAAGAAAGGATCAGGAAAGTTTCCCTTCAAGTGTTTTAATTGTGGAAAGATAGGTCACTTTGCATCTAAGTGTCCACACAAGAAGCAAGATCAAAATTATAAAGGTGAAAATAAGTACAAATCCAAAAGATTTGATAAAAAGAAAAGTTTATGCGTAAACAATGATGACTCTTCAGAAGACACAGATAGTGACTCTTCCTGTGTAGATAAGGTAAATGAATTCATGTTTATGGCCAAAGAGGATTATGATAATAAAAGCACAGGAAGTGATGCTAATGATGAAGAAGATGTGGTTGATATGGAAGGTGAACTAATCAGTGCCTTAGAATAAATTGACAGACTCAGACTCGAGAAAAGAAAACAAAAACAATTGTTGACACAGTTTGAAAAGAATAATGAAGACTTTGCCCTACTAAATGTGGAGTTAGAAGAGGCAAATAAAATAGAGGAAATTTTGAAACAACAGTTATCAGAGAAGAAGGCAAGATGTGAAGCCTTGGAAGAAGAGGTAGTAAAGACCAGAAAAGAGATGGAGAAGTTCAAAGCATTGTATCTCCAAAATTTTCCAAGCATTAAAGCTTTAGAAGGATTAACCACCATTCTGAATTAGCAAAGGAATCCAAATTTGAAAACTGGTTTGGGTTATGAAGAAGGATCAAGTTGTAGTCAGCCAAGAAACAAAGATTCCATCAATTTTTTCAAATCTACATTCATTGACAACAACAAACATGGAGAAACAGAGGAAGATAATCAACCGCCAAGGAAGAGTGAAAGAAAAAGTATCAGAATTGAAACTGTAGAACAAAGAAATCATCAGCGTGGAAGAAATTGACCTGCTCAAAGAAGACAACCATTTTCCAGGTACAAAGGATTTTTCTATGGATATTGTTTTTTCTATTCTAACTTTGGTCACAAAGCTATAAACTTTTCTTTAAGATTTAGATATGAGCAATCAAAACACTCAAGGAATAGATATCTATTGCAACAAAGAATGAGACAACCAAGTAACAAACAATCACAGACTGTGAATCATGTGATGGCTGGAAAAAGGGCACAGGTTAAGCATAACAATCGTTATGATCCTTTATTCAATGAACCAAAATGTTACACCTGCCATAATTTTGGACATAAAGCTGCACACTGTCACTTAAGGAACTACGAGCTAGATTTGAATCCTTCTGCTGAAAATGTCAAGGTTTGGAAGAAGAAATAAAATGACAAGTGTGGACTAGTGTTGTTAGCTCAAAGACAAAATAACCCGTGGTATATTGACAGTGGATGCTCCAAACATATGACGGGAGACAAAGGTAAGTTTCTATCTCTAAGCGAAAGCAAATCAGGGAACGTAACCTTTGGAAATGATGCTCCAGATAAAATCAAGGGTAAAGGGATGGTAAGTTTAAGTAATGGAAAAGGAAAAGCTCAGGATGTGCTGCTTGTAGATGGACTGAAACATAATTTTCCCAGTGTAAGTCAAATGTGTGATACAAGATGTGAAGTGGTGTTCACTTCCAATGATTGCAAGATAAAGTCTGTAAACTCAAGACAAGTTGTGGCTAAAAGCATAAGGACAGATAACAATGTATATGTACTGAAAGAAGATAGAGAAGAGTGTCATCTAAGTAAACATGTTGAAATCTGGTTATGGCATAGGAGACTTGGACATCTAAACTTTGACCACTTAATCAAGCTCAAAAATCTTGAGGCAATAAAAGATCTTCCAAGAATATCAAAGCCATAAGATTCTGTGTGTAAACCCTGTCAGGTAGGAAAGCTAACCAGTACACAGTTTAAATCCAAGAGCTCTACTTCAACAGAGAAACCACTCAAATTAGTTCATATGGATTTATGTGGACCATCAAGACAGGAAGGCACAGGGAAGGACAATTATTTTATGTTGATCATTGACGATTACTCCAAACTTACTTGGGTTTCTTTTCTCAAAGAAAAAGTTGAGGCATTTGAGAAATTTAAAATATTTAAGGATTTAACTGAGAATCAAACAAGCAAGAGGTTAAATTCAGTAAGATCATACATAGGAGGAGAATTTATGTCAAGTGATTTCAAGGAATTCTGTGATAAACATGGGACCAAGAGAGAATACACAATCCCAGGAACTCCATAGCAAAATGGATTAGTTGAGAGGCAAGACATAACAATTTAGCAAATGGCTAGGTCAATGATGAATGAGAAGAACATTGGTCAAACCTACTGGGTAGAATAAATACAAACAACAGTCCATGTTCTTAACAAAGCCCACCTTAGACCACACAGTGACAAGACACCTTATGAACTATGGTATGGAAGACCTCCTTCAATCAAACACTTCAAAGTCTTTGGGAGTAAGTTCTACATAAGAATAACAATAAAAACCTTAGCAAGTATGATGACAGGGCTGATGAAGGCATCTTCTTAGGGTATTCTACAAACAACAAAGGATATAGATGCTATAATAAGAGGCTGCATAAATTGGTTGATTGTATTGACAAAAAAGTTGATGAAGGAGTCCCAGTAAGAAAGGTGAACAATATTGAATCAACGACAAAGGATATAGGTGAAGTTGAAGCTGAACAAGTCCAAGAATCATAACAAGAAGGCTCTAAGTCAGATGAAGATGCAAATACTCATGTAGACACAAATCAACAGACAACATCAAATTCTTCCTCCAGAATTACTCAAAAGAATCATCTTGCAAGTCAGATAATTGGTGAGAAAGACAAAGGTGTACAAACCAGGAGAAGGATAATAAAAAACACTGAGCAATCACATATAGCCTTCATATCCATGGTGGAACCCAAAAACTTCAATGAAGCCATTAAAGATGTAAATTGGTTAAAATCGATGAACGAGGAACTGGATCAGATTGAGAAAAACAATACTTGGGAGCTCATTCCTAGACCGACGGATAAGAATGTAATTGGATCCAAATGGGTGTTTAAAAATAAAATGAATGAACAAGGAAAAATTGTCAGGAACAAATCCTGATTGGTCTATAAAGGGTATGCTCAAATAAAAGGATTGGATTTTGATGAAACATTTGTGCCTGTAGCAAGATTAGAAGCTATTAGAATGTTTCTTGCCTATGCTTGTCATAAACAGTTTAAAGTCTATCAAATGGATGTCAAGTCAACTTTTCTAAATGGAGATCTAAAAGAAGAAGTCTATATGGAGCAACCAGAGGGGTTCCAACTATTAGATAACCCTAACTTTGTCTGCAAGCTGAAGAAAGCCTTATATGGGTTGAAACAAGCTCCTCGTGCATGGTATCACAGACTAGATACATATCTACAAGACAAAGGGTTCAAGAGAGGAACAATTGACAATAATCTATATATCAAAATAGAGGGTAAATATCTACTCATTGTGTTGGTATATGTAGATGACATGATCTTCGATAGTAATAATGCTTCATTGGTAAAATGGTTTGCTTCTGCCATGCAGTCTTAATTTGAAATGTTTATGATAGGGGAACTATCATTATTTCTTGATCTGCAAATTACTCAGAGGTCTGAAGGAATATTTCTCTCTCAAGAGAAATATCTAAGAGAAATGTTGAAAAGGTTTCAAATGGAAGATTCTAAACCTATGAGCACACCTATGGTCACTGGATGTAAGTTAAGTAAGGATGATGACTCACTTGATGTTGATCAGAGTTCATATAGGTCTATGTGTTCTAGGATAAATTCGTGAGTGCGGACACAGACCAATCTCCACAGATCCACCTGGATCTGGAACAAACTGAGACAGAATACTACTCTTTCCCTAGTTCTAAAGTATTGAATGGACAAGAGAAGAAGGATGATGTAC
>ML777016.1:652098-705093 GCA_009831015.1 Picea engelmannii | reverse complement strand
CATCCTTCTAGAAGATTCCTTCTAGAAGGATCGAGAACTTATTCGTTTTCTCCATTAAGAATCATTTCCGCACCCTGACCATTTACACAGTGCGGAAAGTCCGCAATCTGACTGAATGCAGCCTGCGGAAATAAAGCACTTCCTCAGGACAATATATATGCAGCCTGCGTACTGTCCTCAAAAGAGTGATTTTGAGAAACTGACAAGTGTAACTTTCTTCATGAAAATGATCTTTAAAGAAGAGATAGATCTTCTATCACCATGTCATTATCATGTCATCATCTTGATAACCAAAAATGAGGATAACACTATGATAGGCAGCCTATTGTACATCACAACATCTTGTCCAGACATAATGCATGTTGTTGGAATAGTAGGAAGGTATTAGATTGCACCTAAACAAAGTCATTTGTTAGCTGTCAAAAGAATATTCAGATGCTTGAAAGGAACAATGGACTATGGCCTATGGTATCTTAGGAATCAGAATTTTCAACTATCAGTCTATTCAGATGTTGATTGGGCTAACTGCGTAAATGAAAGGAAAATCACGAGTGGAGGTGCATTCTTATTAGGAGATACCCTTGTATCATGGTTGAGCAAGAAGCAAGGTTGCATTTGCTTATCAACTACAAAAGCTGAATACATTGTAGCTACCACTTGTTGTACCCAAGTGTTGTGGATGATTCAAACACTTGCAAACTTGGAGGTAAAATATACTGCACCGATCCCAATCCATTGTGATAATACCAGTGCAATTAGTGTGTCAAAGAATCCTATATTTCACTCCAAGACCAAGCATATACCCATCAAGTATCACTTCTTGAGGGAATAGGTAACCAACTCTGTGGTTTCTTTGCATTACATCCCATCCAAAGATCAGATTGTTGATATTTTCACTAAACCGCTTGCACAAGCTCAGTTTGAGTATCTACACCAGAAGTTGGGCGTGACCTTGTTATCAAGTTAAGAGAGTCCATCCTATCAGGGGGATTTTATGTTAGGTTAATATCTGATACCTCCAAAAAATATTGCAACAACTCAGGGTATAATGTTTTCTTTGACATTGATGTCAAAGGGGGAGAAAAGGAGAGATCTGGATGCTATAGATGGAGATATCAGGGTTTCCAACAATGCCAAAGGGGGATATTGTTGGCTATTTACAGACAGAAGGCAGAGTATGCTTGTCATTGATGGAAATAACAACAATGACGATGCAACGTCGATGGAAAACAAGATGGAAAGAACAACAACGATGTTGGCAGAAAGATTTTGACAGGTTTAGAGGCAGAGTGTGCATGGAATGAAAAACAACAAAGACACATAAGAGAAAGCTCGAGAAGCTCAGGAGGAATAGCGTGAGTGTGCATTGATGGAAAACAGGCAAGGAGCGAACATTATGCAGGAACAACAAAGCTCAGAAGAGATAGCACTTTGTGCTCTCTAGAAGTGAAGCTGAGGTCCAAGAGAAGGACTCACAGAAGGTTCAAAGGTCAAGACCTTTGACACTTAGTCATTCTTCCAAGTTGGGAGGAAGCATAAGCTCATAAGGAGGAGCGACAGTGGCCATCAGATCAGAATCCAGTGACCAGAGGAAGCGCAAATGAGGAGATCAAATCTCAGCCATTAGATCTGAGTGCATAGACCAACAACTGTTTGATCCTAAGGAAAGTGCATGAGACAAGTTCTTAAGTCATCAGAACCGTCCATCATCAGAGATGACACGTGGAAAAACATCAACATTTCGATGATTGAAAGCTTAAAGGAAGAAGGTGCTCTAACCCCTCAAACTCGCGATATGTGAGGTCACGAAATGATCCTGGTCATTGGACCTAGAGGATACATGGTGAGCGATTGGAATTTCACTAACTCACAAACTGGAGAAGTCAAAGGTACAATTTGTGGGAACTCGCGATGCGCGAGGCCGTGAAACAATCCTAGTCATTGGAGCCAGAGGACATGTGGTGAGCGATTGGAATTTCGCTGACTCACAAACTAGAGAAGTCAAAGATGCGAGTTATGGGAACTCGTGATACGTGAGGTCACGAAACAATCCTGGCCGTTGGATCCATAGGACACGTGGCGAGCATTGGAATTTCGTTGACTTGGACATTGGAGGAGTCAAAGGAATATGACACGAGAACTCGCGATATGAGAAGTCGTGAAATGATATGGATCATCAGATCACCAAGGATCTGGACCATTGATCTCATATGAAGTCAGAGTCCACGATATCGATCGCAACCATCAATTAGAGGGAGAGATCTTGTTCGTTGATCTGATATGAAACATTTTGGAGTTTCGTGTTTTGGGAGTTTGGAAGCAACTCACAGCAGGAGGTTGTGATATGCGAAATTGCGAAACACCCTTGTGTTTTGCCCCTGGTCATAGCTTGTGGTCACATCAGAGGAAGAGAAGTGAAGGATCTAGTGCTGCTAAGATCCATTTTGGAGTTTTGCGTTTCAAGAGTTTGAAAGCAACTCACAACAGGAGGTCACGATATGCGAAATCGCGAAATCACTTTATGTTTAGCATTCGTTCACATCTCATGGTCATGTGAGAGGAAGGAGCTAGTCTAGCTAAGCTCCATTTTGGATATCGCGGCTTGGGAGAGTCGATATGTCTCATACCAAGATCCCCAAAGTGAGAGTCGCGGAGCACCTGTTAGATAGGCGAATGGTCACCATCAGTGGTCACATGAAAGGAAGGGGCTTAGCTAGAAGAGCCAGCGCCCACTGTTTAGTTTTTCGCAGAAAGGGAAAAGGTGCCAAGAGCATGAGGGTGCGAAGGTTCTCTGGGGAACTGCCAGAAACCACTGATTTTTTTTGCAGAGAGAATTCGAAGAGGCTTAAGGGTGATCGATAGAGACGATGAAAAGTCTCGACTGCCAGATTAGCCAAGGAATCTCGGGATAACGTCCAATGATGATGAAGAGATTTGGTAATGACAGAGAAGATGAAGAGTCTCGAATACCAGAGAGGCTAAGGAATCTCAACATAATGGCCATTGATGATGAACTCACAGGCAACAGAACTGCTAGAGAATATGAAGAGTTGTGATGATGATCATGAGATGACTCGATGTGAGAAAGGCACGTAGAACTGTGAAGGAATGCGATTTTGTTGTGGAGCTATGCTGGTGTGAGGTAGATATGCAGTGAACAACCTGTTGGGGAAAAACAATGACTGTAAAGAGCATGCAGAGGCATTGCACACGAGGGATGCAGAAGGTGCATAGATAATACAAAAACACAGAACAAAGAGGAGATGGGAGCTTCGATTGTGTGTGATGCATGCGTGTAGAAGCATGTTGTGCAGGATCTGAAGCGTAGAAGAAACAAGGAAAAAAGATGCATATATGAGAGAAGAAGACAAATTTGAGGTGCACATGTAGAGATAGAGCAGAAGATCAGAAAGCTCAAAAAGATGTGAGCAGAGAGACATTGATGCATGTAGAACATAGCAGTGTAGATGAACAGTGATGTGACTGGTAAGCCATAGATAAATGTTGTATCACTGTGATAAGTTGTAAAAGGCAAATATTTATATTTCAGGGTGGTAGGGAGGTGCTTGGGAGGATTGGTGTCCTCGGAGTTTCAAGTGGATGCTTGAAGAATGGGGAGTGGTAGCTTCCATCTAGTTACAGCCAAAAAAACTAGGATGGCAGGGTGGTGCAAGGGAGAACTATTGTTCTCTGTTATACAGGTTGGTGCCTGTGTGACTGGAAGTTGGTGCTTCCATCCAGTTGGTGCTTCCTTCTAGTGGGTGCTAGAGAAACCAGAGAGTTGGTTCTCTCAACAAATTTCAGCTTGCAAGACAGAGGTGGTAGCCTCACAATGAGTTGGTGCTCATAAGTATGATAATGTAAAAAATGTAAAGATTACTTATCATATCAATAAGAAGAGGTTTTTACCCTTTATGGGTTTCCTCGGGAAATATCTGTCTCTATATATTTCATGTGTGTGACTGATGTTGAATGTTCTATTGCTTACCTCCCTACATTATTGTGATTGTCATTGAGTGCTCTGTAAAGAATTTAAAATAAGCATAATTGTTTAAGCATGGTAACAACTGATTCACCCCCCCCCCCCTTCTCAGTTGTCCAACATATTGTATAGAGACAACCAAGCTTTACAATTCATAACCAAACAAGAAAAATTGAATTAGAGGCATGTAAAGTGGATTGAGTTTATGCAGAATTTTACTTTTGTCATAAAACATATTGTTGGGAATGCTAACAAAGTTGTTGATGCATTGAGAAGGAGATGTTTGATTCTACACAAATTTCAGGTGAAGACCTTAGGGTTTAAACACCTTAAGGAAATGTACAATGATGATCCATATTTCAAGGAAGCATACAAAGCATGTGTGAATCATGTGCTGAGAGAGAGGAGCCAGTGGACAGAGTATATGATTCAAGAGGGATTGTTGTTGAAGGGAAATCCATTGTGCATACCAAAATGATCAATGCAGGATAACCTTTTGAAGGGAAAGCATAGTGGGGGATTGGATGGACATTTTGTCCATGATAAGACATTTGCACAGTGGAGCAGTTCATACTATTGGTCAGGTATGAGAAAAGAAGTGATAAAGTTTGTGAATAGATGGAGAATATGCCAGCATGCAAAAGGAAAAAGACATAACACTGGATTGTATCAACCATTGCCAATATCAGAGAGGCCTTGGGATGCAATAAGCATGGATTTTGTGTTGGGAATGCCAAGAACACAAAGAGGACGTGATTCCATATTTGTGGTGGTGGATAGGTTTTCAAATATGGCACACTTTATCCCATGCTAGAAGACCAGTGACACAACACATGTTGCAATTCTTTTTTTCAAGGAAGTTATGAGACTTCACGAACTACCCAAGAGCATTGTCTCATACAGAGACACAAAATTTGTTGGTCATTTTTGGAGAACACTGTGGAAGAAGTTGGGGACAGATTTGTCCTTCAGCTTAGCTTATCACCCTCAGACAGATGGACAGACTGAGGTGGTAAACAGAAGTTTGGGAAACTTGTTGAGGAGTCTGGTCACTAAGCATCATAATCAGTGGGATCAAATTCTGCCACAAGCAGAATTTGCATACAATGACTCACCCAATAGGAGCACTAGAAAGAGCCCATTCCAAATACTGTATGGAATGCAACCCAAGGGAGTATCTGAGTTGAGAGACTTGGAATAGAGTGAGATCAGAAGCGATGGAGCAGAAGATTTTGCTGCAGAAATGCAGAAGCTCCATAACCAGATCAGAGGATAGTTGCAAAGCTCTAACCAAGAGTACAAGCACAAATTTGATCAACATGACAAAGAACTTCAATTTGAAGTAGGAGATCAGATTCTGGCACATCTCAGGAAAGAAAGGTTCCCTAGGGGAACATATAACAAGTTGAATATGAAGAATATAAGGGCATGTAAGATATTAAGGAAGTTTGGTGCAAACGCCTATGAGATTGAGCTTCCAGATGATGTGGGCATATCACCCATATTCAACGTTTCATACATGTACCCTTATAGGGAATATGACTCAAAGGGATAAAAAGTTCAAGAGAAGATTTAGTGGGAGAAACAAATGCATATAGCAGAAAAACAACATATGGAGAAGATCATTGATCAGAGGATTGGCAAGAAGACCAGGAGGAAGACCCATTTTGAATATCTGGTCAAGTGGAAGGGACACCCAATAGAAGATGCCCGTTGGGAAAATGAAGTTGATATCTAGAAGAATGGAAATTCGGTGCAAGAGCTCATGGACAGAAGTCCATATTTTTTTGTCCAGGGGAGTATGATGCAAGAGCATCATCAGTGAGCATGCATGGCAGGACAAATCAGCGCCTTGGAATCATTTCAGAATCTTAACGCTGGTGTGTGCTCCAAATTTTTTGGAGCTAATTGAAAAATGGAAGAAGATCAAACGCTTGGAAATTGAATGATCACAAATGATCTGAGAGTTTCACTCTTAGTCTTGAATGTAACCAAACTTAGATATAAGTTAGGTTTTAATTTTTGAATAGACTAGTAATCGGGGGGAACCCTAAGAGTCCTCTAGGATAAATTTTTGAATAGACGAGTAGTCGGGGGGAACCTTAAGAGTCCTTTGAGAGGTTTTGTACGCTCAAATGGGGTTGTTGCGAGTTAGTAGGAAATTTTGGATTTTTTAGTTGTAGTTTTCATAGTTGTAGCCATTTTAATCTTGAATGAATATAACAGAGGAAAATTGATCCAATGCATCGTGTTGTGATTGTTTTGAAATTCCCTGTTATTGTTGTTTTCATGAATGAATGAACTTCGTTTTGAGCATATTAAATTTTGATATGTTTGCATAAGTTCAATTGTTTCTCTTCGTTGAGTCTATGCAAGGTGTGCACACAGTCCACAAGGAGTGTGTGGACGGATTCTGTTTCGACTCATAAGCGCATAAGAGATAGCGTGAACTTTCCCTTTGTAAGGAGTGCAGAGTGAGTGTTGCAAGGCATGCACAGTCATCCGCAAGAACCCAAACTTGCATAGGAATCTGTTGCAAGGAGTGCACATATCCGAATTTAAACTAAGTGTCGAAGTGACTCTATAAGAAGTCAAGAGAGAAAAAGATGAAGATCAGAAGGGATAGCGCTTTCTAGAAGTGCAGACGAGGTCCAAGAGACAAAATCATAGGAGGAACAAAGGCCGAGGCCTTTGGATACTTAGAAAATATTCTTAGTCGGAGGAAGTCAGAAGCTCAGGAGGGAGAGCGACAGTGGTCGTTGGATCACCGATTCAGAGGACCAACAACCGTCCGATCAAATTAAGGTGCACAAGCCTTAGCATTTTGCACACACAAGAGAGGGAACTTGCCAAAGTTCTGAATTCCCAAAGTAGTTTGGGACCATCCGATCATCCTAACTAAATTTCAAGCATCGGATCGTCCAAAGTAGATTTGAACCATCAGATCTGAAGAACAGGTGGCGTGAATCTGTGGACTCCGGGTAAAGACCCAAAGTGAATATCAACCATCTGATTCGGGAGAATTAGATCTGAATTGTTGGTTTGGAAGAGATAGATCTCAGCCGTCATTCCATAAGCATCGTCAAGATCGTAAGATCGACGGTCACACTCAATTGAGGGGCCAGAAAGTGCCTGAACATTAAACTTTTGAGGGCAAGCGGCAATTGAAACCACAGTATCGGTGAAGAGGTACGTGGAAACTGGAGGTAAATTGTGGGGAGAAAAGAGGTTGATCCCAAACCACTCTTGGGTGCACCCGCAATCATGCATTTACACAAAGGACCTAGCCCGAGGTCACATGTGACAAGGGGCTAACGAGAAAATAGCTAGTACCTGAAACCTGAGAGTTCAATAGATGCGGAAATAGGTCACGGGTGCCACGAAACCTACACCAGAGGACGGAGAGGACCTGTGTTAATTCGCAAGTGAGACCATTAAGGTCTCAGAGAGCCAATTCGATTCAGAGTCGAAGATCCTTGATCGGGAGGTCGCATAGCCCTTAGGAGAGAGGGGGGGGTTGCATCATTGCACTTCACAATTGTTTAGTTGACACGGGTGCGACCAACAATATTATGCCATTGGTGGTCATGGAGGCATTGGGCATTAGTTGCACCAAATATTATGAGACCGGTGAAAGTATATATGCAATTTATTCCAAACAAGTGCCAGCTTCTGGAGAAATCAAATATTTTTATGCTTGGATCACGACGGCTCCCCATATTATTACAATTTTCAATATTGTTGTGGTAGACCTTCCTCTTGCATATGGAGTTGTTTTAGGAAGAGATTGGTTGTATATGATCAGAGGATACATAATGAACGATGGAAGCTACATGATGCTGCCAGATAAAGGAGGAGCAATGATTGAGTTCCCTTGTCAACCCAGGAGACCCTTCTCTTTGATAAAGAAGGATAATGAACTAATGGAAGATTATATAGACGTCGGGATCAGAAACTATACTATCCTAGACATGGAGCATATTGAAGACATGGAGAAAATTCAATATATGGAGAATCAAAAGCATCAGTTTGAGGGTTATTGAAGGATGTCATTTGATGGAGCTTGCTCAAGTTCTGGGAGTGGAGTTGGAATTGTCCTTGTAAACCCAGGAAATATTGTGCATTCACATGCTATCAGACTTGAACTTGCATGTACCAATAATGAGGCAAAATATGAAGCTTTGATTCAGGGAATGATTCATGCACTGTTGGATCATGTTGTCATTGCCAAAGGATTTATGAATTGATGTCAAGTGATTGATTGATTGTTGTCAAAGTAAAAATGTCTTAGCATACTAATGTAATATGCATTGTCCTTGATGTGAATGGATAGATGTCAAGTAGAATCATATTCATATGATTATGAAGATGGATCAATGAGTTGTCATTGATATGATTCATAGATAAAGATGGATCAATGAGTTGGCATTGATATGATGAATATGGATCGATATGGTTTCTTTGATATATGATGCATAGTTGGATTGATGTAAAGATGACTCATTATTATCTTATCATGGTTAATAAGGAGTACAAATGGATGAACTCAAAAGTGGTCCCCTTATGGTGAAATCCCTCACAAGAAGACGCTTTGTGGTTATCCTAGAAGTATGGTTAGAGAACCCAGGATTAATAGTGGAATAATGAGATGAATATTAGTGGATTTGTCAGGGAAACTATCCTAGATGGATAGTGCTTGTCATGCCATTTCCGGTGGTATGTGGAACGCCACATAACTTCTCACGGTTTAAGAGTTATGGCCTTACGAAGTTGGAGGACCCTCATATAATGGCTTGAAGCCCCAAAAGGTCAAAGAAGTCAAAATGCTACAAAGAAGATATTATTTAAATAAAGTGAAGTGAGTATTTAAATAATAAAGTAAAGTAACAAAGTCAAGGAGGATTATTTAAATAATCAAATAAATGGAGAACTTTCTATTTATGGAAAGTAGTTATGAGAAGGTTAACCCTAAAATATGGAAAGAGGGTTAAATGGTCAAGTGGCTATTGGATACATAGGGCAAGTGGAAAATTGGGAAAAGTTGAACATAAATGGCTATGTGGACCAAGTGACCTAGAAGATGCTTCTAAGGAAGCTGCTTGGAGAGTATATATAAGAGGCACGGGTCTCTTATAAATTGAAATATCTTAAGCATGTATTAAAGATCTATTCTGAGAGAGGAGATCTGGAGAATCTCATGGACACATCAATGTTTCGATAAGTCTGATATCACGACGTAAAAACTTTCATAAGTTCAGATACCCTAGTTTTTGAGGTATACACGGGTTGTAGTGAACCAAGGCTCATACATATGCGGACCGAATGAGGACAGAGAGTGTACAGTGGATAAGTCATCAATACTTGTGTGTGAGCTGGTGCCAGGCTCTTGAAGACTGAAGCAAGTTATTGATATGCATTCTATGGGCTTATATCTGCCATAGAAACTCTGGTATGGTTACATTGTTGTCTTGATGGATACTCTTTCTTGTTGTGTGGTGAATTCTTCAGGCATTCTTGGTATGGTTCTTGTGATTTGGTTTTTGTTGGTTGATGGAGTGAGCAACACTCTTATGATTCAATACTGATTGATTGTTATATATACTGGTTGCTACTACATGATTGAGTAGCATTCATATTGTATGGTTGAGAAGCATGAGTAAGTTTTTGGAGATCTTGGATGTGTTGTGACTGGTTATGGTTCAGATCGGACAGTGAAAGATAGAAGAGAATGTGATTGAAGGTTGTAGAGGATCTGAGTCTATATTGAAGAGAAAACCCTAAGTAACTCAGAAGTGATACGCAAGATGTAGTACAGACTAGTCGCGTACATACACGAGCTTTACTACTGGTAGGGCACATACATACATGTGTTTCACTACTGACAGGTTGTGTACCTGTTGACAGATTGATATATTTTGAGGATTGTTGCCTCATCTTAGTTGGTGTTGAGGGTGTAAGCTGAGTCTTGAATTATAGAGCCAATGCTCTTGTAGATTTGTACTCTATTCAGTTGTTGTTGATAACCCAAGGATTGTAGTCCGTAATAAAAATAAAATTGTACATACATCTTGTGTTCTTTGTGTTCCTTGTGGAGATGAATTAATGATGATATATGTAGCTGATATATGTTGTTGATGCATGTTCACAATTAACTGATTATGAATGACAAGAATAAGTAATGAGTAAATGGTGATTTCTAACTAAGGAGTTTTGTGAAGGGGATGTTTTGAAAAAGAGCCCTACATTGTTCACCCCCCCCCCCTCTCTCAGTGTAGTCGATGTGTCCAACAATTGGTATCAGAGCAGGCCTTCACTATAATCCTTAACATGCTTGAAGGAGATCCATGGACACACAAATGAATGATGACGTTCTAATCCTTGATGAGGAAAATTATTCTACATGGAGAACAAAAATGAAAGTGCACTTGAAGGAAATGGGAGTGGGTATTTGGAAGGCAGCTATTGGTGGATAAGTTACTTTGAAGAACAAGTCAAAGTTGCAGCTCAAAGGAAAGAAAAGAAGAATGATGCATTGGCTCTCAAGACTATTCTTAGTGGACTCTCAAGTTCTATCAAAGAAAGCATGGGACAATGCACTACCGCCAAGGATCTATGGATAAAGCTAGAAGAGACATACCAAAGCATGGAGGAAGATCTTGAAGACAATTCCATCAAGATCAATAAAGGTAAAGAATTACCAAAAACTCTTGATTGCAATATTTCAAAATGTGATGATGTTGAATATTTCTCTACAAGTGAAGGAGAAAATCTTGAAATAGTTTGTATAGAATCATTTGATTGTTATTCCATGGAAGATGTAGAAGAAAAGCTATCGGAGCTTAAAGAGAAAATTGAAAGGGGTCTATATGAATACAACAATGACCATTATTATATAGACTATAGCTATCTTTCGGATAATACTAAAAAGTTTCTTAAGAAGAATCAAAATCATGTCTTGAAATAAAAGGAAATGCTCAAAGAATAAGAAGAGAGTAAAAAGACTCAATTAAAAGAAAAGGAAGAAGAGATAACGAGACTAAAGAATGAAAAAGAAGATAAGAAGGTATATGAGGAGATTAGCAAAAGTCTTGAAATTATTGTCCATCTCAAGACCCAAATTGAAGAAGCCAAAAGGGTAGATGAACTATTGAAGAATCAAGTAAATGAAAAGGAAGAGTTGTGTCATAAGTTAGAAGCTGAAGTTGTTGATCTTAGAAAGAAAGTGGATAATTCAAACAAATTCTTGAATAGCTCAACAATATTGAATGAGATCTTGGAAATTCAAAGATCACCAAATGATAAATCAGGTCTTGGATACAAGAGAGAAACTACACATGTTGAAGCAAGCACTTCAAAGAAGCATGAGGTAAGTCCCTCACTCTAAAAGGATGAAGACAATGTTGCAAGTCAACCAACTACACAAGGCAAGGGAAATTTCAAAAGAACAAAGCAAGGAAGACATCAAGAAGCCATCTTTACACCTCAAAAGGGATGGACACCAAAGAAAAGGTATGAAAGTGTTTTTCAGGTTCAATGTTATTCATGTAATGAATATGGTCACAAAGCTTTGGAATGCAAATCTTATGTAAGGAGAAGTAATGGAAGATTTCATAACACCATAAGGTGTTGGAGATGTGATCACGTAGGACACATTGTTATTCACTGTCACAGCATGAGATGCTACAGTTGTAGTGGATTTGGTCACAAATCCCATGATTGCTGGAACACAAGAAGAAAGTCCATGATGAGGACTTCATATAGCATGACTAGAAGAAGGCATGAAGTTAGGAAGGGAGACATTTTTGAAAAGATGGAAGCTCAGAGTTTGGGATCTTAGAAACATGAACACCTTCAGAAATGGGTGAAGAATAATGAGAAACCAAAACATAATGGCAGCCTTAAGGCAAGCTCAAGCTTGACATCTTCTGAAGTATACGCGGGAAACAATGATGACAGTCGCGTACATATGCTAGCTGACCTATAACTAGGTCGTGTGCATACACTATCTATATGTATGACAGTTCGCGTACACGTGGTCATAGCTTTTGAAAAAGGTTATGCATGTGAGTTTCAACATGGTATGATTGTATGACTCTGTGTTGCAGGGTTCTGACATGGTTTATTGCAGGTCTTCATGATTACATGTTGGCATACATAATTTGATGTATGTATGGTGGTGACATATGATTGAGTGTTGAAAGTATATCCTATATGCATGATACTAACTCTATGGATTGAGGCATTTTACTGTTGAAATACTATGTTGGTTATGACAGTGAAGTTGTGACACCTTGGTTAGGAGATATATCATGATGATGTTAGCTAGAGATATCATTAAAGTACACGTATTATACATGCTTGGAGATATTGTCAGATGCTTAGTATTTGTTGTAGTGAATGATGGTTGAGGTAGATTTGTTATGGTACATGGCCGGTACATATGTGAGTTCCATTGATATACCTTATGATGTATTGTTGGAAGCATATTTGTTGGATGTCTTGGTGCATACATTTGGCATATGGTTGAGCTACATAGTGGGACATGTAGCTGATAAAGTAATTATGTTGTACATCATTGATGAGTCATATCCTGATCTATAATTGATGCATGATTAGTACACTTCTAGTACATTGGTAGAGGCACCTACTAGTAGTTTGATTGGCACTTGTTTTGTGATAGATTTGTCATACATGTACGAGGACACATATTGATTGTGGTTCATCTTGGAGTGGTATTTGTGCATGGTTGGTGTAATTTTTTGGTACAAGTGGCGATGCATGTTTAGTGCATAATGGTACACTCATAGATGGTATATGTTTGGATGATAGTACTTGGCTAAAAGTACACCATTGGTACTACTTGATTAACATATACCTTGATACATGAGACATTTGATGGTTGTGGCACTTGGTTCATGGTAGAGGCATATCATTGGTGATATGACACTTGTTTGTGGCACATGGTTGAGGCATATCGTTAATACATTCCATTGATGATATCTTTTGACACATTGTATGGTGTTGATGTACATGGTTGATGAACATGAGTGTTGTGCATGGTGATCACACAATTTGGTACATGATGTACTAGGTCGATATTTTTATTCATGATTCTCTATTTCATTGTTGACATATCTTTTGTTTCATGATATTTGTTATGGCACGAGTTTGATGCATGGACAAGTCCAAGGATCGTCATAGAAAGAGTGGTTGATCTATGATCCGATTGAGCAATAGCATTTGCAGCAGAAGCATAGTGTTCATATTGCAGAGAAGATAGGGGGAGACATACTCATAGGGGGAGTCATTCCTCTTCCCATGATTCTAGTAAGAGATATTTATCAGATGCATACTTGGTAAAATAGCCCTATATTTGAAGAAAGGGTACACAGGCATAGTTCTAGTGGGAGCAATGGTCACAGGGGGAGCATGAGCAATGTATCTTCAGCATTACATCAGAGTGATATCCCTTGTTCAAAAAGTGAGAGATTATTCGGAGGAATATCAAAGGCATTCAAGAAGGGGGAGCATCCCCAAGGAGAGTTCAGGCAAGGGGAGCAGCCCCAAGGAGAGAACTACCCTTTTCCATTGATGTCAAAGGGGGAGAGATAGTCACATTGATGTGATTGATGACTATTGATGTAGAGAAATGCCTTGTCTACAATGTTGACATCAATTATTGGTGTTGACATCAATGATTGGTGTTGACATCAATGTTGGTATTTCCATCAATGCCAAAGGGCAATATTGTTGGATCATGTTGTCATTGATGCCAAAGGATTGATTAATTGATGTCAAGTGATTGATTGATGTCAAAGGATTGATTTATTTATGCCAAAGGATTGATTGATTGATGTCAAAGGAACAATGTCTTAGCATACTAATGTAACATGTATTGTCCTTGATGTGAATGGATAGATGTCAAGTAGAATCATAGTCATATGATTATGAAGATGGATCGATATGGTTTCTTTGATATATGATGCATAGTTGGATTGATGTAAATATGAATCATTATTATCTTATCATGGTTAATAAGGATTACAAATGAATGAACTCCAAAGTGGCCCCCTTATGGTGAAATCCCTCATGGGAAGATGCTTTGCAGTTATCCTAGAAGTATGGTTAGAGAACCTAGGATTAATAGTGGAATAATGAGATGAACATCAGTGGATTTGTCAGTGAAACTATCCGATATGAATAGTTCTTGTCCTACCATTTTTGGTGGTATGTGGAACACCACATAACTCCTCACGGTTTGAGAGTTGTGGCCTTACGAAGTTGGAGGACCCTCATATAATGGCTTGAAGCCCCAAAAGGTCAAAGAAGTCAAAATGCCTACAAATAAGATATTATTTAAATAAAGTGAAGTGATAATTTAAATAATAAAGTCAAGTGACAAAGTCAAGGAGGATTATTTAAATAATCAAATAAATGGAGAACTTTCTATTTATGGAAAGTAGTTATGAGAAGGTTAACCCTAAAATATGGAAAGAGGGTTAAATGGTCAAGTGTCTATTGGATATATAGGACAAGTGGAAAATTGGGCAAAGTTGAACATAAGTGGCTATGTGGGCCAAGTGACCTAGAAGATGCTTCTAAGAAAGCTACTTGGAGAGTATAAATAAGAGGCAAGGGTATCTTGTAAATTGCAATCTCTTGAGCATGTATCGAAGATCTATTCTGAGAGAGAGGAGATCTGGAGAATCTCATGGATACATCAAAGTTTCAGTAAGTCTGAGATCATGACGGAAAAAGTTTCAGAAGTTCAAATACCCTAGTTTCTGAGGTATACACGGGATGTAGTGAGCCAGGGCACGTACATACACGGGCTGAATGAGGACATAGCACATACAATGGATAAAGTTATGAAGACTTGTGTGTGATATGGTGCTAGGCTCTTGAAGACTAAAGCAGGTTCCATATCTGCATTCTATGGGCTCATATCTTCCATAGAAACTCTGGTATGGTTACATTGTTGTCTTGATGGATACTCTTGCTTGTTGTGTGGCGAATGCTTAAGGCATTCTTGGTATGGTTGTTGTGATTTGGTTTGTGTTGGTTGATGGAGTGAGCAACACTCTTATGATTCAGTATTGATATGATTGATATATTATACTATTTGATAATACATGATTGAGTAGAATTCATATTGTATGGTTGAGAAGCATGAGTAAGTTGTTGGAGAGCTTGGATGTGTTGTGACTGGTTATGGTTCAGATCAAACAATGAAAGACAAAAGAGAATGTGATTGAAGGTTGCAGAGGATCTGAGTCTATCTTGAAGAGAAAACCCTAAGTAACTCAGAAATGATACGCAAGTTGTAGTACAGATTGGCCGCATACATATGTGATATGTACTACTGGTAGGGTGCATACATACGTGTGTTGCACTATCGACAGGTTGCATACATGTTGATAGATTGATATCTGTTGAGGATTGTTGCCTAATCTCAGTTGGTGTTGAGGGTGTAATTTGAGTCTTGCATTATAGAGTTGGTTCTCTTGTAGAGTTGTACTCTATTCAATTGTTCTTGATAACCCAAGGACTGTAGTATGTAATAAAAATAAAATTGTACATACAGCTTGTGTTCTTTATGTTCCTTGTGGTGATGAATTATTGATGATATATGTTGTTGATGCATGTTCACACTTAACTGATTATGAATGATAGAAATAAGTAATGAGTAAATTGTGATTGCTAACTAAGGAGTTTTGTGAAGGGGATGTTTTGAAAAAGAGTCCTACACTATTCACCCCCCCCCCCTCTCAGTGTAGTGGGTGTGTCCAACACGCACAATAAATGAAGATAGAAAATCTAATTGTGTCTGGAGACTCTGAGCTGGTAATAAATCAAGTTACCCAGAGATATAAGATTAAAAAATAAATACTCAAGTTATATTTCAAAAGATTAAATGAATTGATGGAAGCCTTCATCTCTTTCAACATTTCTTTCATCCCAAGGGACAAAAATTAGAAGGCAGATTCATTAGCTTTGGCGGCCTCACTGTTAAACCCAGATGATGTTCATAGCAAAACATATTTTCAAGTAAAAAGAATATTCTGACCTTCTGTACCTGATAATCATGAGTATTTACAAGTATTTGAGATTGATGAAGAATTGGAATTTTTTTTTATGAATGAGGATGAAGACAAGGACAATCACATAACTCTTCTCGTGAGGAATTGTATTCAATATGAGTCTCTTTTTACAAGAGACTATCATGATAAAACCTCCTGGAAAAATCATCGCTCGGAAAGGTCCAAGAAACAAGAAAAAATAATATTGGAAGTGATAGTTCCCCAAAATACGTTAATTTGGGAGTTGATTGCACAAGAAGTTGATCAATATGTTACATTGTTTAAAGAATATATCCATGTCTTTGCACTGAGTTATGATGATTTGAAGGCATATGATAAAACAATATTTCAACATATTATTCCCTTTAGAGAAAGGGCAAAGATTGTCAAGCAGAAGATAAGGATAATGAACCCCAAATTAAATCCATTGGTAAAGGTTGAATTGGAGAAATTAAAGAAGGATGGAATAATATACCCCATTGGACATTCTGATTGGATTTCAAACCCTGTGATCGTAAGAAAAAAGACTGGGGAGATCCGGATGTGTGTAGATTTCATGGATCTTAACAAATCAAGTGTAAAGGATAATTATCCTTTTCCTAACATGGAGTTTCTTCTCCAACAAGTCACGAGAACAGCCTGCATATCCATGTTAGATGGCTTTTTTGGGTATAATCAAGTCTTAGTTGTTGAAGAAGACAAAGAAAAGACGAGTTTCATAACACCTTGGGAGACATATGCATATGCTCAGATGCCCTTTGGTTTAAAAAATGCAGGAGCTGCATTTCAGAGCGCTATGGATCATGCATTTGAGGGGTTGATAGGAAAATTCATGGTGGATTATCAAGTTGACTTAACAATACACTCAAAAACAAGGAGTGATCACATTCATCACCTAAGGAAAGTTTTTGACAGGTGTAGATAATATGGTGTTTCCTTAAATCCAAAGAAATGTTTATTTGTTGCAACTCAAGGCAAACTATTGGGTCATATTGTGTCCAAGGAAGGAATCTATATAGATCCAGAAAGATTTAAATCTATAAATGAACTCAATCCCCAATCATCTAAGAAAGGATTTCAATCATTCTTTGGCAAGATCAATTTTGTATGCAGGTTTGTCCCTCACTATGTGTTGACGGGTCTGAGATCCCTTTAACTCAATAGCAGGAACCAAACCCGCCTTAGAGGCCCAATTAGACTCTGCAATGTTTGATGGTGGAATGGTTCTCCAGATCTTTCAATCTAGCTAATTTATCGATAGGCTTTACTTGGTGATTGATAGGATATCTTCTTATGAAAATTTCTCCTTCAGTTTAAACTTTCTTTTTTGTCTTTTCTTTTATTATATGAGTTTGATAAAATGAGATGTGTTGGTATTAACCAACTGGTAGAAGGGATTCTTAACTATTGAAGAAGGTTGAGCTTGGGATAACCCTTGTGCTCAAGCATGCAGACAAAGATATTCACACCTATTACAATCCTAGTACTAATACGTTAACTTGTTGGTATTTCATCATTGATTGAGATACAATTATCGTAAGAAAAATACGCATGTAATAAGATGATTGCAAGACAAATAGTTTCCTTAGCTTTAACATTAATCACACATTAACAAAATGATTTTTCTTTCCATCATTAAGAACAAAAGAACTAAAAAAATATTGAAACAGATAACTTATCAATAGATTCAGAAACTCTTACTCATTACAACATCAATTACTGAAATAAAAGTTGGAAGTAATTCCTCCTTAATCCAATCACATAACACCTTTGATGAAAAACAAAATTTTGTCTCTGGTCCTAAACATGACTTCTCAATTAAGGTTGTTCAATAATAGTTCTTTACAATTCCAAAAAGAGGGTCTTTTCCCCAAAACCATCGACCCTTTTTAAAAGGTCAATCCTCTTATTTATAAAGAATCATTAACTAAAAATAGTTGCTACAAGTTTAAGTTAAGTAAAACAAAATATCACCACGTGGCGCTTGATTTCTTTGTTCTCTGAGAATCATCTCATGGTTCTCCTAGAGTGGATGACTCTTCTCATATTCTGACCACTTGATGAAGAGGTCCTCGCATGTGTTAGCATATGGGAACCTGTGTTGATCCATAGGGGTTGAAAGGATTTATTTCACTTCCACTGCCTGTTCTATGTATTTTATAATATTGGCACTCAACCATTGCAAAAATCCAGGAGCCTTGATCGGATGTTCCATAAAGTGTTGTATTTGACCCGGTGCCATGCTCGCCACCTATGTGATCTTCGTTTCCCATGTTGAGTCTTGTTCTGCATGTATCTTGGCTATGTCATGTAGGTCAACAAAGTCTTTGGGTGAGCCAAATTCTGGGAGGTCAATGCCTTTCATCTCTCGATTGATCTTTTCCCAAACTTTTTCCCACTCTACCAACTTATTTTATATTCAAATGCTTTCCTGATTCAAGAGATGTTGTTATCCCTTAGCACTCGAATACCATGTTCCTCTTCGTCTCGAACCTTTTGCAATGTGTTGATGTAATCAATTCTTTCTACCACCTGGTATGTTTTTTCATACCACCTATCCATGTCCTTGTAGGTTGTCAATTCCATAAGGGTATCTTCTTGGAAATCGGTTATACCTACAGTGAAAAGATGTCTTTCACTTGTGAACTTTCCATGAGTGTCTTGGAACTCACTCTTCATAAACATTGTGGCCTCTATTGAGTCTTGATAGTATTTTTCCAAATGGCGCAGATGATCTAGCTCCTTTAGTGCAGTGGCCAATTCCTTTTCATCTCGCCTTACTCAATCCAACGTGGCATCTGTGATAGCCATCCCTACGTCAATTATCTCAGATGTATTTTCATGTTCTGTACTAAGAAGCTTCTCCTCCATGGTGATGAGAATTGAGCTATCCAACGTAAGTCTTCTCTTCTTAGTGGTCCTTTTCATGATAGCTTTCCTCTTCCTTTCATAAGAGATCGCATGTATATCGATGACCTCATCAACAGGATCAGGGATTTTTTGTTCTCCCTAGGTTAGAGTGTTTATTGGGCTCCCTGCTGTGTGTATTTGTTCTAGGATTGGTTCATGTACTTCTTTCATATGCTCTGATGGTTCGATCTTCGTTTGGTGTTCATCGGCTGGTGAGGTATCGACCAAAATTAAAGAATCGACGATAGGTTCAATACTTACTTGGTAATCGATTGTTGAAGTGTCAATATCTTGTTGTTGCACTTCCTCTTTCTGTCCACCCGATCCTATCTCCTCTCTGATGTTGTCTTTTGGGGTCTCTGATAGGTCGAGAAACTCTGTGTCTAAGACACTTTCAACCTCATGGTCATCCTGCAGAGGGTTTTGAACTGATGCATCAAGACTTAGAGCAGATGTTTTCTCAGGTTCCTTCTCCTCTGTAATTGGTATCGGAGTTACCAGTGATACCTTCAAACTCTCCTCATCGTCATAGATGGTTATTAGATCAAACAGGGTATTTGGCACACTTGTTTCTTCTAGTGTTCTTGGGATTTCAAACTGGGTTAGAATGGTCACCGGTGCTCTAATCTGTGGTGATGGAACTCTGGGGTTTTCCAGACCGGTGATTTCCTCTAGTTGTATTGACTCTAAGCCATTTGGATCCTCTTTTATTGTAATTGGGTCATCCGAGGGGATCCTCATCATTTCTATGATTTGAGGGTCATTCTAGAGTTGGTCAAGGACTCTCTGGGCTCATTCTAGTAACAACAACCCTCTCCTTTGTGCCTCTGTGGTTTCTCCTACTTTGATTTCTTCCCTAACCCTGAGAGCTTCTTGAGCCAACTTCTCTATTGTTTCGACATGCTCATCCATGCTCATAGCTTTGAAACTGGTCATGTTCGGGTTAGCTTTCCTTTGTAATACCTCCTCCCAATCCAGAGCACATTCTGTAAAAATATCATCCTCGAACTTGTCATGCGTGTATGGCCAACATGAAGAGACTTGTGATGCATGTTGGAGGAAAAGGCCTTTAGGGTCATGCTTGTGAAAATGGCTTGTCAGGAGCCTAAATTCAAGCTAACTCAAACCCTCTTGTTTAGCTTGAGCAGTGTCTGTCACTATATAAAACCCCACATGGAAGTCGTAGGGTATAAATGCTTGTTTCTTTTCCTTAACCAAAGTGGCGTTATAGCCCTACAGGATAGTCTGATAACAAATTTCTCCTACAATCCGGTCTGGGACGTGAGTAGGGAGAAAATGTGGTGCTCTGGTGGCCTCGAACACCCTGATATAGCTTGTGTGTTCATCTAGATACCAGTGGCCTACCTTCAAGATCATTTTCTTGGCTGCTACAGACATCCTTGGGCATTCCTTTTTAAATATAATGAAATAAATCATGGCGATGAATTCATCAGAAATAAGGGCATCATATTTTTTGTAGTTGTTATCCCATATGATGTTGAAGTAGACATGAACATGCAGTTCTACAACGTTCCGACTTAAATTCATATCGGTGAAGACATTCCTCGTGCATATTACATCTAGTAGGTATGAGGCCATGTGAAAAGCGGGAGCTTCTCCTTCTTTCAACGTCTGAGCCTGCAATACATTGGTGCTCAATTGCTTGGAGACGATTGCTCCCCAGTTGAAACTACTCCCCAAAATAGCCATAGTGTATGCCAGAGGCATCCATGCCTCCAAGAACTTGGCACAATCCCTTTCCCTATATAATCGGCAAATGAGATCCATCAAGTAGATATATGGATCCCTCAAGTTCACTGTCCCATACCAACCATTGCTATGGTCTGTAATTTTTTTTTCCTCCTTCCACCATGATGCCATCAATCAGTTGGTGTCGTGGAATTCATAAAAATTCACCACGAAGTCTGTGTTCAGTCGCTCCTCTGGGTATCTGAGCTTGTATTACTTCTGGAATTCTGTTGGGAGAAAAAATCTGACACACCCACCATTCTCATCATTGATCAGGAATTTATGTGTGTCTTTGTGATTAATTAACCAACTCAGGGTTTCGATGCATGGGAAAACTAGAGTTTGATAGGCTACCATGTGCAAGCACAAATGTTAAATGTTCAGGAAAACTTGGTCATCGAGCACCCTTACATCCAGGTCGTTGTGTGGGATAAACTCTGGGTAATCCTCTGGGTTGATTATGTTGAATAGATCTCCCCACTGTGGGAGCATTATTTTGTATCCAGTGGTCACTTCTGTATCACCAAAAACTGGGGGTTGAATGAATGCCTTCTTGGTTTAAGTTTTAATGATTGGTTCCTCCCTAGGAGTGTATTCTAATTGCCTCGTAGTGCCGAGAGAAGAACCTTCACCAATCTCTGCCTCCTTTAACTTCGGTTCCCTCAGGGAGCATCTGGTTGTTGGCTTTCTTGGAGGAATTTTTTCCTGCAGCTAGAAAATAGTTATACACTGTGTAAAAGATCAAATGTTGATATATAACAAATTGTGACCATCGAATTGATAAAATTTAACACATACCTGTTCTGCTAGCTTAACCTGGTTTTGATGTCTGAGAATCAACGCAGTCTTGAGACGCTCTCTTCGCTTCTTCGGATGTTATGGAAATGGAAACTTATTTGCATAATGGAAGCATTCGAAGTTGTTTTCATGATTTAAAAAGAGATGAACTTACCTTGTCACATCAGTTATTCAATTTGGTATATGAGTGTGGTTCCACAAAATCCGTTTCCATATCTTCATCATGTTTAAAATTAAATTCAATTGCAGGTTGGCGGTGCAGGCGTGGGCTATAATATGGTCTATCGACGATTTCAAATACTCGTTGTTCAGTCGACACACGGGGGAACAACATATGTGGAGAGAAACATTAACTGGCCTATTAAATGGAAGAATCTGATTGTATCTCGTGCTGAAAACATCCAATCGTTTCGCTAATTTAATGGGTGGATCGGGAATCGGGGCTTCTCTTTAAAAATTGTTCATTGATATCTCTTGGTGAAAGCTCCGATACCGATACATCTTTTCATACAGAGATGATGTGGCAAAGTTGACTTAGAAGTGTGACTAGAACACAGGGAACCTTAAGGTGACTCAGGACGAAACTAGACCGTACGAAATGCCTATGTGGAAAAGATATGTGGCACTTAAAATTGGCATCTTCGTTTAATCGTGTTATTTGGAATTAGAGACTTTTCCTTAGCTAATCGTTTTAACAATAGATCCTACCCTATCGATGCCGAAAAGGTATCAAGGATTGGTGATCAACGATAAACTTAACCAAGTTCTCTCGGATTAACCCCCTCGAAAATTGCCAATGTCGAAAGTGCATCAGGGGTCAGTGATCGACGATGTGCTCATGCAGAAATTTTCAATGATTTAACCCTTTGAGATTTCACCAACCCCAAACAAACGCATCTTTCATCAGCTATCGAGGGTTTATCATGGCTCGTGTCAACGTTTAGTCCTCTCGTACTTTGCCAACGCCGAAGGGAACTCGGCTAACTCCTGAATCTCTTGACGAACAACTAGCGTAACTTGACCCTACCTTTTACCGATGTCAATGATACATCGACGATCAGTGTTTACTGTTATTGTGTGGTCAATTTTCCTGCTTGGATTTTTTCGATGCCGAACACAGGCGCGCTAGTCACAATTTTAGCTATAGATTCTTAGTTAGAATGCCAAGTTCCTTTTTTAGACACAAGGTTTCATATTAACAGGTTCAAACAAATCCAATTTGATTGATAAAGAGACATGAAAACAAAATAATCCACCCCCCCATAGTGAACTCAATTCAGACAGCAAAACAAAAGAAAACAAGTGGTACCCAAAAGTGACAGAATTTTGTAAAATCTTTTAGGGTGTGTTGAGCGCTCAACACTATGCAAGTATTGTGAAGCCGATCAATTTATTGTTGAAAAAAGGACCAAAGGTTTGAATGGACCATGGACACATAAGAAGATTTTTATAATATAAAAAAGGAAATCACTACAACTCGAGTCCTCAATAGCCCAGATTTTCAAAGAGACTTCATTATTTATTCATTCGCTACAGAAACGGTTGTTGCATCTATTCTTACTCAGAGGAATATCAAGGGTGAAGAATTTCCAATTAGCTTCATGAGAAAGACCCTTCATGATTATGAATTGAGATATTCATAATTAGAGAAGCAAGCTCTATCTCTTGTGACAGCGGCAACGCACTTTCGGACTTACATACTAAATTATCATGTCATTGTGTATGTTCTTGTCACACACCTGACCCCTAAAGTACCTTTTTAAGGGATGGGGCATCAAAATTTCACTTTTCTCAATCACCTGAAATCCCTGTAACTAGGGTCCCATTGTCTTCGGTTCAACGAGGGTTTTCCAACAATTATAAATTTGTCCAAATATGCATTTTGGATTGCAAGTTATGGCCCTTCAAAGTTCTTTAAGCCTTCATTGACTAGAGTCTCTCACGGCCATATGGCACCCACATGGCTTCCTGTCACCCGACACTCCACGTCATCATAGCATACGAAGACTCTCCCAACCAAGAGTTTACATTTGTTTATCTCCTATAGGCCTACTAAGTTAATTAATCATTAACATAGTGAAATCCCACTCCTTACTAAATCTCCAAGGGCACGTAGGGCTATTAATATTAGTTAACGCCTAAGTCTCCAGACTTCAGAAAAAGTTCCTCATCATGAATTTGTGAATAAACCCAATTATCTTGAACGTTGGAGTTCCGGAGAGGGTCCCACTCATTTAATTTATTATGTTTAAAACATTATAACACAGGGAAGCGAGAGACTGGTATGGGCATTTGGCCCTTTTTACTTATTTGTTCTATTTCTCCAATGTCCTAGAGTCCCAAAGTCTTGCAGGGTCCACACTTACACGTGGTTGTGCATTGAACGACAAGATAGGAACTGGTGGATTAGGGCCTTCAACCACTTTAACCATAGTGTCTCGGTATCCCAACTATCTTGGAGTCCTAAGGTCTTGCCACGTAGCTTTAGCCTTTGGCTCTATTGGAGCATATGTTATAACACCCTAAGCCTCTCGGAGTTTTGAACTCCTGAACTCTCGTGGTCACATTAGCGATTAGGTCAAGCAACTATGCACTAGGGGGTGAGATGTGGAAAAATATGGAGATGACACATGGCCCAATCGACTGGTGACATGTGTCAAGTTCCATTTGGCACATAAGTTCTGTGAAAAGCATGACTCAGGATGAAACGTGGCATACATAATATGGGTCCACTTCACCCTAGGTGACGTTAGCATGCCATGTCACTCTGGGCTGAAAGTCTCTGGGAACATCCTGCTTCTCCTACCAACAGAATTTTCTGGAGCTCCGATGTCCCAAACTCCCTCTAGTTGACCTTCCAATATACTCCATCCAATGGTCGAGATAGGTCCACATGGATCCTTATATCTACGACCTTCATCACTTCATGAATTTGGTGTTCGGGGGTTTTGTTGTTTAGTTTCCTTTTTACTCCCAAAGTGGTCAGCGTCGGACTGACCACAATCTAGATCCAGCGGTCAAAAGAGAGGTCCTGAAGTATCCTCAAATCGACAGTCCTCATCACTTCATGACTTTGGCATTTGGGGTTTTTTTTGTTTAGTTTCCTTTTTACTCCCAAAGTGGTCAGCACCAGACTAACCACGTTCTAGATCCAACAGTCAAAAGAGAGATCATGAAGTATCCTCAAATCAATGGTTCTTGCCGCTTCATGAATTTGGCATTCGGGGGTCTTGTTGTTAAGTTTCCTTTTTACTCCCGAAGTGGTGAGTGTCAGACTGACCATGGTCTAGATCCAACGATCAAAAGAGAGATCTCGAAGTATCCTCAAATTGACGGTCCTCGTCGCTTCGCGACTTCGACTTTTAGAGGTCTTTTGTTGTTACACTGTTTTTTTCCCTAGAGTGTCGGGGTCCTGAAGTTCAGGTAGCATAGTTCCTTTGGGGCATAGCGAGAGGTTTTGGGTCATGGTCTTATAAGATATTAACAAGTCCAGGGATATGCTCTCCAGCTCATTCTCCTCTTCGACCTCCAAAGTCTCGAATTTTCGAAGGAGACCCATTTATATTATGTTAATTACAACTTAATGTAATTACTAGTATTTATTAACTAGGCGACTTTGTAGGTATGAACCTTCGGTTGTTTTAACTCACGAGGTCCATCACGCAAAACACTCTGGAGTCCTGAAGCTCTGAACTATCGAAGGCCTAACTCCTTTTGGGTATGATCCAACAGCCCAAATCTATCCTTACAGCCAGATCAACGATTGTTGTGGCTTCTTCTATACTTTGTGGCTCCGCTTCCCTTCAACAAGGGATTTAAACCATGGTTTTCATAGGCTGCGGCCTTGTTCTGCATTCTACGAGTGTTATACCTTCCAAGCTTGCAAATACTTCGAATGAAGTGCAGGCACACTTCTTGCGCTTGTTCTGGAATTTAGAACTTAGAGAGTTCTTAACCTCTACACAACTTGCAGAGGCTCTATGAACCCTCACACTACCTCTCTTGAGCTTAACAAACCCTTTTTCCAGGAGACCCAAAACAACTGGAAGTATAGACATGCATACATGAAACCGTGCCTATGGTCAACAAAATCATAGTTTATTTCCTTTTATTTGATCCACTATAGGGGGCTCGAGCATTTACGTGTACAAATCATGTTCAAACCATATAGTTACTTACTTGCTTAAATACAAAATCAAGTAAAATAAAGAAAAACAATCTAATCATCAAACAAGCATGCACATCCCTGAAACGTTCACAGGATATTCAACCTTAATTTACAGTTACAATTCAATTTCACAGGGTATGAGAATACTTATCTATTACAAGTGGCATCCATCCCACTGACTATGGGTGTTCACCTCTCCACCCAACCGTAGGCTCAGAGGAATTCACTCTTAGCACTCTGGCCACCCCCATTCCAAGCCATGATATCAGTAGGGAAACTCCTGCAATTTCTCAGAGATTCTCTCTCTGTCATAGCCTTTGTGAGGTTTACCAGAGTGAGGTTTACGTGTACAAATCATGTTCAAACCATATAGTTACTTACTTGCTTAAATACAAAATCAAGTAAAATAAAGAAAAACAGTCTAATCATCAAACAAGCATGCACATCCCTGAAATGTTCACAGGATATTCAACCTTAATTTACAGTTACAATTCAATTTCACAGGGTATGAGAATACTTATCTATTACAAGTGGCATCCATCCAACTAACTATGGGTGTTCACCTCTCCACCCAACCGTAGGCTCAGAGGAATTCACTCTTATCACTCTGGCCACCCCCATTCCAAGCCATGACATCAGTAGGGAAACTCCTGCAATTTCTTAGAGATTCTCTCTCTATCATAGCCTTTGTGAGGTTTACCAGATGCTTCATTGACATCAAGCTCGCGGCCTTAATCTATGAGGAGTCCTATTTCTCTTCTCTCCTCTAAATAGAACAATTTAATCCCTCGGTTCTTCTCTGACTTGGATATCTTCACGTGCTCTCATCTTTCTCTCAACATATCCAGGTCGTACACCCCCCTGTGGGCATGGTCTCCTTCTTGTCTGCCTTCGTGTGTATTCTTGCATGCCTTTTTCCTTCCCAGGAAGGTTTTGGACCTGTCCTCTTCCTTCTGTCGAAAGGAAATCAGGTCAATCTGGGCCTGCAGGAAACTGCACTTTGTGGTACTTCGGGATGGTTTTTTTTGTCTCCTCAGCCATACCCTCTATGCTTCCATTCATTTGGGTAGTTGACTGTTCAACCACCAGTCCTTTTCTCATTAACTGATTTTTCCTTGGGATCAATATGAGGCTTATTATTTCAACAAAGAGAATTTGTGTCATTTTGACATAATGAACCCTCTCTATAGTTTCCTCACTCTTTCCTCTAGTGATATCATGGCCAGTACTTCAAGGCTTCACCCCCACAATCAGTTATTGGAAATCTAAACAATAATACATTTACATTGTTCACATGCCATAGCATGGTAATCATAATTAATGATTTATCACAAGTTGGGGGAAACATGGGTATCACAGTTCCATCCTCTCCTGTGAAGATGCTTTTAAACTAGCAATTGAGAGAAGGAAAATAGGCAAACTGGGTCGCGAAGATTCAAGAATATGATATTGAAATTAAACCTTTAAAGGCAGTTAAAGGGCATGGTTTATGTAAGCTCATTGCAAATAGTGATTCTTTGGATGGAGTGATTTCAATCTCAGTAGGAGAACCCATGGTAGATTCATAGTGGTATAGAGATATTGTATTCTACTTAAGGTCTGGACACTTTCCAGTCACCATGAACCATAAAGAGAGAAGAACAGTGAAGATGAAGTCGAGCCAATATGTGTTGATTGTTGATATATTGTTCGGGAGGAAATATGATGGTATATTTTTGAGGTGTGTTGATGAAAGGAAAGCTCAAGAATTGACGAAAGAATTGCATGAAGGAATATGTGCTAGAAATTTTGTTCCTACCACCACCACCCATAAGATAATAAAAGTTGGTTTTTATTGGCCATCAATTTTTAAAGACTCATATGTTGCCATAAGGAAATGTGTATCTTGTCAACAATTTTCAGGGAAAATAAAAAAATCCGCAATGCCATTAGAACCTATATCTGTAGAACAACCATTTTCCCAATGGGGACTCGATGTCGTTGGACCAATAAATCCAAATTCAAGCAAAGGACACACACACACACACACACACACACACACACACACACATATATCCTCACTGCTACAGATTATTTTACAAAGTGGCCAGAAGTAGTGGCATTAAAAAAGGTTGATTCTGAAGAGTTGATTAAGTTTCTCAAAGATAATATTTTGTCAAGGTTTGGTGTCCTAGAAAATTCATCATTGACAATGGCTCAATTTTCATTGGCTCAAAATTTACAGAATTTTGTGGAGAATATGGAATTGTTATGGGGCAGTCATCAAACTATTATCCATAAGGGAATGCTCTTGCAGAATCCACTAATAAGACACTTATTCATATATTGAAGAAAACTATTGAAAAGAACCAAAGGAACTGGTATTTGAGGTTGAATGATGCATTGTGGGTGAGCATAATGACTCTAAAAGACAACACTCAGATGTTTTCGTATACATTGGTTTATGGGAAAGAAGCAAAAATTCCAATTAGCCTCGAGCTAAATTCCTTGACTTTTGTAGTAAATACAGAGGATGCATAAGATAGTTCACCTATGCAAAAGAGATTCAACCAGTTATTGAAATTGAAGGAAGAATGAAGTAAAGCCTTGAATAGAACTTCTCAGAGACAACAAAGTGTTAAAATATATTTTGATCATAATGCAACAATACAGAATGTTCAAAAGGGCGAACTGGTGTTACTGTAGAATAAAGAAAAGGAGAAACCATCGATGCACACAAAATTCGAAGCACTCTGGGTTGGACAATACATCATTGAAAAGATCCTGGGTTTTAATTCTTATATGCTCAAAGATATGAAGGGTAAAATGTTAATCTTGTCTGTTAATGGGAAACATTTGAAAGGTTTCTTCGCCTGAAATTTTATCATTTCCTTGTACATAAATTTTCTTTTACTTAGTTTTTATATCCTTACCTTTTGACTCCATAGCCCAATGGATGGAAGCACCCGGTCATGAATATTCTAGATTCTTGACAATCCACATGAGGTTATCATCCCACAGTTGGAGCCAGTTGTTGAGATCATTTCCCGTTTCTAGGTTTTTCGTTCCCCGTTCTATTTTCCCAACTTATTTTTTCCATTTATTTTCCCTCTTCTACACCTCTCCTTGTTTCCCTCTTTATTTTATCCATTCTTCTCTCTCTTTCTCGTTACCATACTTAGTTGTATTTCAGTAATCGGTGGGTTGGAGGACCTTCATCTCCATCCACTTTCCCATGTCATAAGTCCGTTGCTACACTGCACTTAGCCATTTTTTCAACTTCGCAGGTTGAAGCCCTCATCCTCCAAGTTCTGTGATCTCCACTTTGCACCCCAAGTTTCGTGATCTAAATTTTGACCATCAGACTTGTCGCGGGTGCCGAGCCCCTAATTATTTGATTCCTTCTGCATGCAAGTTCGACCGACCACCTTTCTACACTTAACATATTTTTAATCATCCATGACTGCGGGTTCGCGAGTTCTTGGGTTAGTGGGTTCATGAAAAGCTCCATATTCAAACTCACTCTCGTCCGTCCCTAACATTCTCTTTCTTTTCCTAATATGCATTATGTGTTGTTTAATTCTAACAACTATTGTGCAGGCTCCGAAAATATCATCATTAACGGCGAAAGGCTTGAGGAATTTACTCATTAAATTGCATTAATTCTCCATTTGCCAAGGGATTATATTATCGTCATCTCTCTGAAAATATTTATTTGAATTCATTATCCAGCTGAGGAAATACTCCCATCAATTTCTGGTAGCATCAACTAGACAACAGTTTTGTGGTGATACTTTAAATATCTTTGGTTGTGAAGACCAAAACTTTCAGTGGTCAAGAGCATATTCATATTATTCCTCTCCTCCTGCACAAAAGAACGTAATTTGTGCATTTGGAATTGCTCTCATTGGGTGTGTTCCTGAGGTTTTTGACTGTAAAGAACTTCTTGCATGGTGTGTGGAGAAGTACGTTCCAAACTAGAGAACTATACAACTTCAAGATCATTCTCTGATTTTCCTTTCACCACAAGTTTTTCATAAGATGTTGAAGCTCCCAGATTCGACGCTAAATTTCAAAGGAGAAGACTGCATAGATTTTTTGAAGAAACATAACAATGGGATTGACCTCCTGCCTGAATATTTGGAGAATCCTACATCTATTCCAGAAGACATAACCATAATCCAGGTTGAATCTTTTAAAAACCCCTATCGATAAATCATGTGGTTGTTTACTGGGTTGATAGGTCAGGAAAACATGGCTACTATCTCTCGCATGATTTTATATATTTTATATTTTACAGTGAAAGAACATGCCATCTTTGACTGGGGAAAACTGATTTCTATCAAAATCTTGTCCCAGTTGTCACACTATAAAAAGGAAAAAAATATATTTATGGCTTCTTATATGATATTTGTCATTGTATATTGTTGTGATTTTCCAAACTTGACCATAAGGAAGAGGATGAATCGTGAAATAGATCTAGTTACCTTCTAATATAAGGCACTATGGAGACATAAGACCCCTCTATATTTTTATGAATTTTATAACGATTTAAATGTCTCAGCCTTCAAAAGATTGTTGTTGGGCGTAAATACTTCAAGAATATATGACCAGGCTAACAGATTCTTGGATAAAAAGGGGAATATAGAACAAATGGAGAATCACAGTGTCATAAGGATATTATGTTCCAAAGAAAATCCTTATTTTCTCTCGTGTCATGTATATGAAAAATTATTCATTAAAGAGGTGGCAAGGCAATATAACTTCTAGCTACATTTTTTCCATGAAAAAAGGAAAAAGAAATTTGTCCCCTTGCCATGGAATATTGGAGATTTCATGCTCATAAACATAAATAAAATTGACGAGTTTGAAAATCATTTCAACAATGTCAATTTAAAGTATGTTGAAAACATAAAGGGCTTTGATCCTAACAAACCATCGGAAATGTCATGACATGTACTATCCATCTAGAATAGTCTTACCTGCAAATATTTCAAAACTCATACCATTTTCCATCAAACAAACTTGGGTCCATTACCCAACCCTTTGTGCTATCGGAATTCGCTACTGGACTTTATTCAAGGGTTGACATCAATGACAACCAACCCAATTAATCAACAATAGTGGTATAGTCCTTCTGAATTTCTGCCTTGACTGATCATGATCATGATTGAAGCTTCTTTGTGGCTTGAACAAGGATGTTCTTCTTGAAGATGTATCTTCAATAGTTTTCTTAGATTTTGGTTGACCATGATTCCTTCCTTTGAGTACTTCTGCATAACTCTTTCTATTTTCTTCATTCTTCTTTTCTAGCAACCTAGAGTGCTTCTCTTCATTCTCTATAACTGATGTGGATGTTTTTGTCTCTTCAACGTTCTTGTTGAGCTTGATGATTTTACTTCTCAATGTGACAACTTCTTCTTCAAGCTTCTCAACCTCTTCTTCTTTCTTCATTCTCTGAGACTTCATGACTTCTTCTGTTCTTTTTGCTTCTTCAAGATGAATTTTTAATGTAATTATTTCTTCTTCAAGTCCTTTCTCTTCTTGACCAAACTCTGTCTCAAGATGGATTAGATCGTTAGTTCTTTCCTTAAGATGATCTGTCAATATCTTCTCTCTCATTTCTGCTTCTTCCTTCTATGTTGTTATGTTGGCTTCCAAATACTGGTTTTGATATTCAAGATTTTCTTCGATCTTTCTGGCTTCTTCTAGCTGAGTTCTTAAGTTCTCGATGACTTGTTGGGATTCTTAAAAAACGTGAACACTTTCCTTTCGTTTCATCAATTCTTTCTTGAGTGACTTGTTTTCTTCTCTTAGTTCATCTAAAACACTAATCAATTATGCTTCATAATTGTTTTAATTTTCAATTAGTTTTTATGTCTCATTTCTAGTTGACCATGATTAATTGAGTTGGTTGTCATTGATGTCAACCCTTGAAGAAAGTTCGGTAGTGAATTTCGGTAGCACAATGGTTTGGGTGATGGACCCAAGTTTGTTTGATGGATAATGGTATGAGTTTTGATATATTTGCAGGTATGACTATTCTATATGGATAGTACATGTCATGCCATTTCCAGTGGTATGTGGAACGTCACATAACTCCTCAAGGTTAGAGAGTTATGTCCATGTGAAGTTGGAGAACCCTCGTGAGGCATATAGAAGCCCCAAAAAGTCAAAGTAGTCAAAGTGGTTGCAAAGAAGAAATTATTTAAATAATAAAGTGAAGTGATGAGTGTACTATAATTCAAAGTGGATACAAAAGAAATTATTTAAATAATAAAGTTAATGGAGAAATTACTAAGTAGACAAGTGGTTAGAAGTGGGTTAGCCCTAAAATAAGGAAAGTAGGTTAAGATGGTTAGAAGGTAATTTAAATAATAAAGTGAAGTGATGAGTGTACTATAAGTTGAAGTGGATACAAAATAAATTATTTAAATAATAAATTTAATAGATAAATTACTGAGTGGACAAGTGGTTAGAAGTGGGTTAGCCCTAAAATAAGGAAAGTGGGTTAAGATAGGTTAGAAGGTAAAGCCTTAAAGAAGCTACTTGAAAGTATAAATAAGAGGCAAGGGTCTCTCATTTTTAATCACACTTGAGAATATTGAATATCTAAAAGTGACTAAGGTAACCAAAGGATATCTAAGACAAATTTAAGAGGGGAGGTGAAGTAAAGAAGGCCAAAATTCAAGGGAGGATAAATTCCTTTGATGATGCTTTCTAAGGTATGTTATTTACAGGTCATCTCACCATTTTCACAATAACTTTTTTTCTAGAATGATTCAGACCGTGAAATTGGGAGGTCGTTGAGAAAACATATCCAAGTAGGTGTGATACAAATTTCATCTTGTGTATCATTGTATTTTTGGAGTTACACTCCGTGGAAAATAGGGTTTGTGGCTAGTCTTGAAACTAATCTAAAACATGTGTTTTAGGTAAAAACATAATAACTTATTCATAACAGATCCAAATTTAGTAAGACCAAATGTATTGGTTAGAGTGTAGTTTGTAGTATTCTGTGTACAATTTTCAGATCCATACAACAAATATTTCATGTGGGGCACGCTCTACAAGTTCGCACTCTAGAATAAGCCATGATTCAATAAGGTATGTTATTTTTTCTATAAATCCTTTTCTGAGAGGATCCAAGTAGTGAAACCTTAAGGGAGTTGGAGCTTTCCTCAGGTTGTAGCCTGAGAAGCTAGGGGGTTGGAGCCTCCTTCCAGTTGCAACTGGAAAAACAAAGGAAGTTGGTTCTTCCAATTAATGTAATTCTTAAAGACATATAAGAAAAAACATTATGTGATTTTCTCCCGCTTTAAGTTTCCATGTAAAAACATGGGTGTACTGTGTATGTGTATGATTGTTCATTTTTTCATGGTTTATTTACTCTACAACTATTGGATTATAATGCTACATTGATAAAATACTTGCATTTTATCGATTAGATTTATCTATTACTGATTCACCCCCCCTCTCAGTAATCCAACAATTGGTATCAAAGCAGGTTCCTTCAGAAATCAGTTTAACCACTGAAAGGTAGATCATGGAGAGCACCAACATGTATAAAATTGCAATACCATAGTTTGATGGACAAAAGTATGAATTTTGGAGCAGAAGGATGAAAACATATATACAGGCACAAGGATTTGAAATTTGAGAATCAGTTGTAGATGGATACAAAGAACTAGCAGTTTCCTCGACAAATGAAAGAGCAATAAAACTCAGGAAAAATAATTCCAAAGCCACAAATGCACTTATGAAGGGTCTTTATGAATCAGTATACACCAAAGTTATACATTGTAAATCCGCTAAAGATATTTAGGACAAGCTTCAAAATATTTATGGAGATTCAAAAGTCAAAGTAGCAAAGCTTCAAACTTACAGAGGTCAATTCAAACAACTAAAGATGAAGGAAGATGATAATATTGCAGCTTACTTCTTACGAGTCAATGAAACAGTAAATGCAATTATAGGATTGGGAGAAGAAATTAAAGAATCTATAATTGTTCAAAAGGTACTAAGATCTCTTCCTATGAGATTTGATCCTAAGATATCAACACTAGAAGAAAGAGCAGATCTAGACTCAATAAGCATGGACGAACTACATGGAATCTTCACAGCATATGAAATGAGAACTGAACAGGAAAATCTAGATATAAAAGAAGCAGCTTTAAAAGCATCCAAAAGGCCAAAGAAAAAGGAAAAACAACATAGCAGCAATAGTGACATCTTGGAAGATGATGAAGAAATGGTCAACGTTGTCAGAAGATTGAACAAGGGAACCAACGACAGATATAAAGGTAAGTTTCCATTGATTTGTTTTAATTGTGATGGTATTGGTCATTTTCCTAACAAATTTCCTCATAAAAAAAATAAGAGTAATGATGAAGATTACTCAAACAGAAAACAAGCATATAAAGGCAATGAACCATAAAGAAAGCTTTCAAGAAAAGCTTATGCACCAAAGAAGACATCTCCTCATCATATGAAGATGAAGTCAGTGACTATGAGACAGAAAGATTTCTATTCATGGTAGTAGAAGAATCTGATAAAGAAGACACCGAAGAAGAATATGAAGATGAAAAAGTTGACTACTGAGAATAATTGTTGTGTTCCATAGAAGTTATAAGAAGAGAAAAGAAGAAAAACAAGAAGCTATAAGCAGAACTAGACAAGAAAGAAGACACTCGGGAACTAGAACAAATGATCACAAATTTGAAGGTTCAAATACAAGAAGATAAAAGAATTGAAGAAGCACTCAAAGAACAGCTAGAAGAAAGAGACATGATCATTGGAAATTTGGAAGCAGAGATTGTCACATTAAGAAAGATCCTCAAAAGAAAAATATGCAGAACAACTCAAAAGTTTTGGATGACATTATCAACAGTCAAAAGCCTCATCATGACAAGTCTGAACTTGGATACAATCAAAAAGAAAAGGGATCAAGCTCCAAAACAAAAAAACAAGAAACATATCCAAAAATCTATGCATAAACAATCAAAGGGGATAGGAAGACCTACAAGAAAGATTACATGGACACTCCTCCATCGAGAAGATTCAGATTTCAGAATCAATGATCGACAGAAACATATAGGCGTCAAGAAGAAGAAGGATTCATAAGAGTAACTCCTTTCAAAATATCTTCAACTTCCAGGTATCAAACTATATTTTTTTGGTTTATGTTATGCATGCAATAATTTTGGAGATAAAGTTGTGAATTGAAGAGCTAATAGCAGGAACATAAACAACTTTGAAAGTCATACACAAAAGGGTTATCTAAGAAGGCCTAGTGAAACACAGAAAAGAAGTTACAATAGGTTTGAATCATTGAGCACTGAAGTGGAATGCTACAAGTGTAACAACTTTGGACACATGGCCAAAGATTGCAGAATGACAGTCCCTCCTAGAGAACCACAACAGAGCAACAATAGTCATAGAAAGGAACCTTAGAAGAGGACATGGATAAGAAAGCAGAATCAGTATCACAATGAAGAATGCAAGCTCACACTACAAGCTAAGCAGAATAAACGTGGTTGGTATGTTGACAGTGGTTGTTCAAAACACATGATAGGTGATAAAGACAAGTTTCTTACATTAAGAAAGGAAAGAGATGGATCGGTCTCCTTCGGAAATGATGATTCAACTAAAATCATTGGAAAATGCACAGACAGAATTGGAAACAAGAATACTAAGGAAAAAAATGTTCTACTAGTAGAAGATATGATACATAATCTTCCAAGTGTAAGTCAAATGTGTGGCCAAGGTCATAAAATTACTTTCGATTCACAAAAGTGAGAGATAAGAAAAGAAGGTTCAAGAAAATTGATTGCAACAATTGCAAGAACTTCAAGCAACATATATGTACTAAGTGAAATTGGAAATGAAAAGTGTTGTCTAGGAAAGGAAGATGAAGGCTGGATATGACACGGAAGAATGGGTCACATACACTTCGACCACCTTGTCAAATTTAGCAGAAAGGAAGTCGTTAGAGAAGTGCCCCAGATCACGAAACCAACCAACACTTTATGCAAACATTTTCAACAAGGAAAGCAAACAAAGACCAGGTTCAAATCAAAGGAATACTCTACGACAAGACCACTGGAAATTGTGCATACTAATCTAGTTGGACCAACTACAACAAATGGCTTAAAAGGTGAGAAATACTTTATCTTATTATTTGATGATTATACAAGAATGACTGCAGTTTGCTTTCTCGGGAATAAGTTAGAAGTTTTTGAAAACTTCAAGGTCTACAAGGAAATGGTTGAAAATGAAATGGATTTAAAAATCAAATGGTTATGATCTGATAATGGAGGAGAGTTCACTTCAAAGGAATTTATGGACTACTGCAGCAGGCATGGAATAAAAAGGAAATTCTCCATTGCTAGGACACCTCAATAGAATGGAGTTGTTGAAAGACAAAACAAGACAGTACAAGAAATGGCTCGAACAATGCTAATGGATTCCAAATTGGCAGATTTTTTGGACACATGCAGTGCATACAACAATTCACATTCAAAATAGAGTAAAGCTCATAATCAACACTAACAAAACTCCCTATGAGCTATGGAAAGGAAAACCAGCAAATGTGAAACACTTTAGAGTATTTGAAGAAAATGCTACATCAAAAGAGAAGATGGAAGAATGAGAAAGTTTGACTCTCGTGTGGAAAAAGGAGTACTTGTTGGTTACTCAAGTACAAGAAAATCATACAAGTGTTACAATCTGAGGTTGAACAAAGTCATGGAAAGCATCAATGTAACAATTGATGAAACAGGTGGACGAGAATTAAAGGAAGAAGAAAATGAATCGATGGAAAAACTTTACGAAGAAGAAGCAGAAGATGAAGAAGAAGTAAAAGGGGAAGATGAAGAGGATGAGACAGAAGTAAAAGAGCAAGTTCAACAAGTGCCTCAAAAAAAACCTAGCAAATGAGTACAGAAGAATAATCATTTAGATCAGATTATAAGAAACAAAGATGCAGGAGTTGAGACTAGAAGAAGAATCCATTCGCCAAAACAAATGCACCTAGCACTCTCATCTATGATTGAACCAAACAGTTTTGAAGAGGCCAACAAGGATGAATTCTGGAATAAGGCCATGGATGAAGAATTTGATCAAATAGAGAAGAATGACACTTGGGAATTGGTTCCAAGACTAAAGAATAAGAATGTGATTGGCACAAAGTGGGTATTCATAAATAAATTGAATGAAGATGAACATGTTACAAGGAACAAAGCCAGATTGGTATGTAAATGATACACACATGTTGAAGGAATCGACTTTGAAGAGACATTTTCCCCAGTTGCCAGAATGGAAGCAATCCGATTGTTTTTAGCTTATGCATGTTCCAAGAATATTAAAGTGTATCATATGGACGTGAAATCATCTTTTCTAAATGGGGAACTTGAAGAAGAAGTCTAGATCGAACAACCAGAAGGATTTCAGTTGTCAGAGAACGCAGATTATGTGTGCAAATTGAAGAAGGCCTTGTATGGTCTAAAATAGACTCCTAGAGCATGGTACTCTAGACTGGATAACTATCTACAACATGCAGGGTTCAGAAAAGGAAGTGTAGACAACAACCTCTACATCAAGGTAACTCAAGATATTATTTTATTAATTGAAGTTTATGTTGATGATATTATTTTTGGAAGTACCGATGACAGGTTAAGCCATAAATTTGCAAAGGATATGCAAAATGAATTTGAAATGTCATTACTTGGAGAACTATCCTTCTTTCTGGGTCTTTAGATACGTCAAAGAAACCAAGGAATTTTTATTTCTCAAACTAAGTATATCAGAGAAATGCTAAAGAGGTTCTGAATGGAAGATTGCAAACCAGTTATCACTCGTATGCAAACCAGTTGCAAGTTGAACAAAGATGATGATTCAAAATCTATAGATCAGTGGCAATATAGGTCAATGATTGGTATCTTACTATATGTGACGACATCTAGACCAGATGTAATGCAAGCAGTTGGACAGGTGGCATGATTTCAAGCAGCACCAAAGGAATCACGTGTATTAGCAGTGAAGAGGATTTTCAGATATCTCAAAGGAACAAAAGAGTTTGGATTATGGTATCCAAAAGGAAAGGAACTATCACTTATTTCCTACACATATGCAGATTGGGCAAGTTTCATTGATGACCGATGAAGCACCAGTGGAGTAGCGTTCTACTTGGGTGAGTGTTTAGTATCATGGCTAAGAAAGAAATAATCATTAGTATCCTTATCTATAGCCAAAGCAGAGTATATTGCTGCAAGAACATGTTGTACATAGGTTCTATGGATGAAACAAACTCTGACATATATATAGGTTGAGTATGATGAGCCCATTCCAATCTATTGTGATAATACAAGCGCCATCAGTATCTCAAAGAACCCGGTTATGCACTCCAAGACGAAGCACATTCCAATCAAGTATATCTTTCTACGAGAATAGGTTGTAGAGAAGAACAACAGAGTTGAGTATGTGGGCACAAAATAAAAAGTGGTAGATATCTTTACAAAACCGCTTCCACGGGAAGCCTTTGAGTATCTTCATCAGAGACTCAGAGTAATTTCTACTCCAAAATGAATGTTTTTGAATGCTTATTTTATATATCTTATATTTACATGAGGAAGCACCATAGAGAGGATAGTTTAGGTTGGGATATCAGTTTCAGGAAGAGTTTAGTCAAGGGGAGTATCCCCAAGGACAGTTCATTTAGGGGGAGCAACCCTGGATGGAAAGATACCTTTTCCATTGATGATAAAGGGGGATAGATTTATCATATGCAGAGCACAGAGGCATGGTTCCAAAGGGAGCGATGGTCAGAAGGGGAGCATGAGTGACACAAATTCAGTATTGCATCAGAGTGTTTCCATCAATTTCTAAGGGGGATATTGTTGATTAATTGGGTTGGTTTTCATTGATGTCAACCGTTGAAGAAAGTCCAGTGGTGAATTTTGCTAGCACAATGGTTTGGGTAATGGACCCAAGTTTGTTTGATGGATAATGGTATGTGTTTTGATATATTTGCAGGTAAGACTATTCTAGATGGATAATACATGTCATGCCATTTCCGGTGGTATGTGGAACATCACATAACTCCTCACGATTAGAGAGTTATGGCCATGTGAAGTTGGAGAACCCTCATGAGTCATCTAGAAGCCCCAAAAGGTCAAACTAGTCAAAGTGGTTGCAAAGAAGAAATTATTTAAATAATAAAGCGAAGTGATGAGTGTACTATAAGTCAAAGTGGATACAAAATAATTATTAAAAAATAAAGTTAATGGAGAAATTACTAAGTGGACAAGTGGTTAAAAGTGGGTTAGCCCTAGAATAAGGAAAGTGGGTTAAGATGGTTAGACGGTAATTTAAATAATAAAGTGAAGTGATGAGTGTACTATAAGTCAAAGTGGATACAAAAGAAAATATTTAAATAATAAAGTTAATAGATAAATTACTAAGTGGACAAGTGGTTAGAAGTGGGTTAACCCTAAAATAAGGAAAGTGGGTTAAGATGGTTAGAAGGTAACCCCTTGAGGAAGCTACATGAAAGTATAAATAAGAGGAAAGGGTCTCTCATTTTTAATCACACTTGAGCATATTGAATATCTACAAGTGACTAAGGTAACCAAAGGATATCTAAGCCGAATTTCAGAGGGAAAGTGAAGTAAATAAGGCTGAAATTCAAGGGAGGATAAAAAAAAATTATGATGCTTTCTAAGGTATGTTATTTACATGCCATCTCGCTATTTTTGAAATAACTTGTTTTCTAGAATAATTCAGACCATGAAATTAGGAGGTTGTTGAGGAAACATATCCAAGTACTTGTGATACAAATTTCAGCTTGTGGGTCCTTGTATTTTTGGAGTTACACTCCGTGGAAAATAGGGTTTGTTGCTAGTCCTGAAACTAGTCTAAAACAAGTGTTTCGGATAAAAATATCATAACTTATTCATAATAGATACAAATTCAGTAAGACCAAATGTATTGGCTATCTTATAGCCTGCAATATTATGTGTACAATTTTCATATCCATACAACAAACATTTCGTGCGGGGCACACTCTACAAGTTCTCTCTCTAGAATAAGCCAGAATTCAATAAGGTATGCCATTTTTTATATAACTCCTTTTCTGAGAGGATCCAAGTAGTGAAACCTGGAGGAATTGCATAAAATACATTGAAGAATATTGTGTATTATTTTCATATCTTTGTTGATTACAGGTACATAGTTATGATTATTGCAAGTTAGGGTTGTTGACTAATCCAAAATTAGTCATGTGAGACTAAAGTAAAGTTTGATGAAAATGCTAGTCTATTGTTGTTAAAGTTAAGGAAGGTTTGCAGGTCTGTGATGATATACACCGGGTCTATTACAAAGTTACAAATCAGATTTGGATGATGAAATTGATGAGGGCTTTTGGTTGAGGTACATGTTGGGTACATGGTTGAGACAAGTAGTTGATGAATTGGCACATACATGAGGTGTATAGTTGATGATGTTGGTACAAATTGATATTTGATTCATGATTGGTACATATTTGGTTCATGGTTGATGCACTCATTGATGGTACAAGTTGAGGTACAGGTTGGTGCATGGTTGATGTACTTTTTTATGGTACAGGTTGATTACAGGTTGTTTGGTACAGGTTGTTACAGGTTGGTTGGCTGCAGGTCAGTGGTACAGCTTGTTACAATGGTATATCTCATAGTGATAGCGTGACAGTGGTTCCATCATTCTACTTCTACATCAGGGCAGTTGGACGGGTCAAGGATAGGTAGTTGTATCCACCTTCCGGTTGTAGTCGGAGAACATAGGGGGTTGTAGCCTCCTTCTGGTTGTAGCCAAAGAATTAGGGAGTTGGGGCTTCCCTTAGGTTGTAGCCTAAGAAACTAGGGGGTTGGAGCCTCCTTCCAGTTGCAGTTGGAAAACAAAGGAATTTGGTGCTTCCAATGAATGTAATTCTTAAATACATCTAAGAAAAAACATTCTGCGATTTTCTCCCGCTTTGGGTTTCCACGTAAAAACACTAGTGTACTGTGAATGTGTATGATTGTTCATTTGTTCATTGTTTATTTACTCTGCAACTATTGGATGATAATGCTACATTGATATAACACTTGCATTTTATGGATTAGATTTCTCTATTATTGATTCACACCCCCCCCCCCCCCCTCTCAGTAGTCCAACACTAGCTACATTTTTCCATGAAAAAAGGAAAAATAAATTTATTCCCTTGCCATGGAATATTGGAGATTTCATGTTCATAAACATAAATAAAATTGACGAGTTTGTAAATCATTTCAATAATGTTAATTTAAAGTATTTTGAAAAGATAAAGAGCTTTTATCCTAACAAAATCTTTGTAGAACATATGTTTTTGGTGGGATTCAGTAACTCATTCATACAAACCATCTTGAATGAAAAAGAAGAAGGTAACAACCAAAGTTCTCATGTACACGATGATGGTGATCTAGAAACAAGACTCAGTACTAATGATTTTTATAAGCAAAAGGGAAAAGGTCCCAGTGAAAGGAGCACTCAATCTCCATTTGTTACTCCCAAGAATACCACATCCCAGAGAAATGATCCAATGACTCACCTAGTTAGAAAGGTTGTGAACATTAGTTCAAGTGGAGGGGGAAAGAAGAATCCTCCCCCTAGGAAAATCAAGATTTCACATAAGCTCCATGTAAGAAAGAAAAGGAAGAATTTAGTGCAAAAGGAAGAGGATAATCTTATAGAAAATGGCATCCATAGCTTTTCTCTGGAGGACATGGAGCTAGAGTAGATATTGAGAAAATATTTCCCGCAATGGAACAACCCGAAAATATGGCTCAACAAAATTCTTTATTGGAATTTGTTGCAAATGAGACTTACAGTGAAGAGGAATCCTTCACTTTTCAAAGTGTTGTTTTTTATAAGGAGTCTAAAAAGTTGATTATAGAAAGAGGTGACCAGAAAAATAAAAAGGGAAAGTCTCGCTCAGAGGTCGACCTGAAGGACATGCGATCGTTCCAAATTTCTAAAATCCACAGGGCAACCGGGGATGCTCTTCACGATTCTATTAATGGTCTAGAAGTTGAAAATGCTAAGTTAAAAGAAGGGATTAGAGAATTAGAAAATTCCTTAATGCCTTTTCCAATCCTGGCAAGTCCTTTGTCAATGGTTAAACCAACTACACCCACCATTAAGTTAAAAGGATCTTCTAGTCTACTCACAACAGTCTGAAGCTATGTAGAGAAAAACATTAAAAAGAGAATGTCATTGATAACATAAGCATGGAAGGTATAAAAAAATATTGTTTCTTTCGGCTCAAGGGCACATGCTTTTCATGAGTATCTGCAAACTGATTTAAAGAATGAAGAAGGTTTCTACACTGATGTTGTCTTTCCATTTGGAATAAAAGTCTCAAACATGATAGAATTGAAAAGAAGAGAAGAGGATCTGCCTTCTCCAAGTTGAATTAAACAACTAAATGCTTGTTGGAAGGAAAAGATCAAGAATTCGAATAACATTGTCCAAGCATACATCGAAGCCATAGTAAAAATAGAAGAATTGTTCAAAAGACTCACAGAGATAGATAGGGCAGGAAGCACTGATGAGGTACAAGACCCTAAGTTAATTCTCAATTCAATCTTTATGACACAGCAACAATTTGATGAACAAGTTGAGATATTAAAAGGGTTATCAGCTGAGAAATTTTATGGTATAATTGAATATAATGAAGAAGAAATAGATAATTGGTTGGTTGATTATTCAGCGAAAAATCAAGATATTGAGGAGGCAATACATGGCATTTCTCATGACTTAAGAGACTTGGAAGGTGAATTATTCAATATTAAAATCAGGCATGAAATAAATGTTGCACCAATGAAAAACTATATTGAAGATTGGTTTAAAAAGGCAATTGATAAATTAACCAAAGAAGGCCAAGAAACAACAGTTAAGATGGTTCCTACAACCGTCAATGAGGACAAAAAAAATACAGCAACAAGCAAGTGAACGAGAGAGAGAGAGAGAGAGAGAGAGAGAGAGAGAGAGAGAGACCATCCTAGTAAGATCACATCTTTCTTTCTTTATCAATTTTTTCATCCAATTACTTTGCTTCATTGACTAGAAAGGTTTAACCAAAATCTGATAACTTCTTCTTGTCTTCTTTCCAAGTCTTGCTACTCTGTCATCGCCCACCATCTTCTTTCTGCAACTTACTTCTTGTTTATATTTTCTTTATGGCCCGCAAGAGCCCCAAACCCAGTCCTAAGGACAAATGCATTTAAATTTCAAGGCTTTGTAACAGACTCTATATTTTTCAGAAATCCCAAGAAAACTATTTTGTGATAAGTTTTGACTGTATTTTATAACTTTGAATTTTGAGTATAAAATATTTGAGATTGATCTATCATTTTCTTTATTTTAGCTCCACATGTGTTTACTCTGTTAAAGTTCTCTTATGCGTGCAGACCATCTTCTTTTATTTTATGTGATCATAAATATTTAGTTTAACTATGATGGATGTGAGGAATTTTGTTTATCTTTTCAAATATGTGATATGTGAGGTTCTTGGTCATCTCTTAGGAACTCTAATTAAAAATATATATACTTTTTATTTTACTGCAATCTTTATATTTCTTTGAATATCACGACGGACTTTCTCAAAGTCCTATATTATTTCAAAAATCTATAATTCTAAGAAAATATTGAGACATAGAGGAGTACCACCTCTATAAAAACGCAGGGGGATTTGCATCCATGTGAGGTTTTCATTTTGGTCCTAACAAATTCAAGTGTCGACAGAGGCTAGACCCATCACTTCAACTAGGTATTGTGCATAGGATATGTGGGCCATGCCTCTAGATCTGTGACATTACCTAGGGATCAATGATACTGCATTAGGATATGTATGAAGGCCATCACTAGTAAATCAGGTCCACATAGTAGTGTGAAAGCAATAAATGTAAGAAGGCTTATTATAAGGTTCCGCCTACTAGAAATTTTCTTCTCTAGAATGTTCCTACAAGGTAGAAAGTATTATATAAAGATGTAGAAGCAATGCAAAAGATGTCTTGTGAAGTTATTTGTAGTTGAGCTCTGTTGAATTGAATGTTTCCCACTTGAAGAGGCAAGTGAACATTGATTATCGTAATAAAGGTATAACATTTTGGTGTTATTCTAGTTCTTTATTTGTCTATTATGTTTTTTATCTATCTTTTCTACAATTAATCTGGGTAATATATATTATTTATGCTATGTATCCTCCCAGTTGCTAATAAATAACACCTATTGTGACTAGCACTACAACCCCTCCATTTTACCTTCTATTTTGATACTTCCTTAAAAATGGAGCCTCCTTATTTTTGAACCCAATAGAAAATATCATAACCCCTTAGTAATTCAAAGGCTTCTCCTGGTAACTCATGATTCACTTGAGAAAATGAAGAAACATTCAAAGATGAAGTTAAATTTTTTTTATGGCAAAGTTACTTTCAACTCCTCTGAACTACTCGGAGGAGTTACTTCAAACTGCTCCGACCAACTCGGAGGAGTTACTTTCAAATATTCCAAGCAGCTTGGAGGAGTTCTTGTCAATTGTTCCAATAAAGTAAAGACTATCGCAAGAGTTAAGAAGAACTCCTCCTATCATATCGGAAGAGTTACTTGTTACTTTTAACTCCTCTGATATTCTCGGAGGAGTTAGTCTTATCTCCTCCAAACAAATTCGACGAAGTTGTTTTAAAAGCCTCCGAAAAAATTCAGCAAAGTTGTTTTAAAAATCTCTGACCTACCCTACCGCATTAAATGTCATTAATTGACCTGAGGCTATATAAAGTGAAACAGGGTTAAGGATATTATCACTAGAGTACATGCAAGTGATGAGAGATCGAAGAACTAGGATAAAACACCATTTGAGCAAAACCCCATTCCTTTCCCCAACACATGGAAACAATTAATCGGGTAGGTCTATCCTCCCTCTCTCCTTTTCTTAAGATAGGGTTAAGTTTTTCCTTTTATTTTCTTGCGCGCCCTTAGCCCTAGATCATTTTTTTCCTTCCCAAACATTCTTCACTTCACCGCTTCATCAACACCAGACCATATGCATTTGTCACCGACCCTCAACCCACTCATGGCTATGGGATGGGAAAACGACTGACCCTTCTTAAGGAAACTACAATAGATCCTTTCTCAAACCCTTTTCTCGCTTTTAAACCATTGCAAACCCCCTTACAAATTCATCTAAGGCACGAAGTCTGGACCTAAGAAAATCCTAAATGTCCCTCTCGTTCCTCTAGGCTAGTAGAGTTTTTTCCTATCCATTCTTTGTGTTCATAAAAAACTAAGTCTAGAAACTTGTTTAGTAACTCTCTTAGCATATCGGAGAAGTTACTAAAAATTTATTTGATATTTTTGGGAGAGTTAAACTCACCTCCTTCAAACACTTTTAGAGCAATTGGAAGCAACTCCTATGATCATATCAGAGGAGTTAATATCAACTTCTCCTATACAAGTGGATGATTTCTTTGTGAGACCTCCGAGCACCCCAAGACTGGCTAAAACTCTTTTGAATGTTTATTGGAGAAGTTAATAGTAACTCTGATATGCTCGGAGGAGTTGTTAATAACTCCTCTTATTTGCTCGGAGGAGTTACTATTAACTCCTCTGATATGCTCAGAGGAGTTACTCTTTTCCCTCTAATCAACATTTAGAGAATTGTTCTATTTTGCTTTGATTTCACCTTTTCAGGTTAATGCCCAAGTATTTTCACCCTAAAATCTCAATAGGCATTGATTGTTATTTGACATTTACAAGGAACAACAGGTCATGACTAGTTTTCATTAATTATTATCATTTATTTGATCATTTAAACTTTTTTTAAATAACATGCTTCAAATTTATCTTGTCTGCAGATTTAGACGTGTCACCACGAAAGAAAACAACAATGAAGCCAGAAGGGGTTGAACCATCTGGCAGCTCCGAGTAGACAGTAGATACGGAAAGTGATAGGACTGTATACAGTGATACATTAGGACTTCTGGACAAATGAGAGACTTTGAAATGGGGGAAAGTCTATTACATGTTCAAGAAATCAAACTTCTCTACAGAAGCAGAGGACCTAGGTGAATTCCATGCATTTAAAAACATAAAAAAATCAGGAATTTTCAGGGTAGTGGCACATCCAACAGTTTTCCCTTGTGAGGGCGCCATCTATTGTATTTTGAAGAACGCAGACGTAGATAGTAGGTATATATTTAATGCAAGAAAAGAGTCGATAGCTTCATTCATGCTTGATGATTTAGCCAAGTGTTATCATCTTGAGGCGAGAAACAAAAATCTATATGGTCAGCTCCTTAGCGATTTGGAGCTCACACCGAAATATTTGTTCCCCACTTGGTATAAAGTAGACAAGCAGTTCAAATATTGAACCAAGAGTCGATATCCCACAACCAATCTAAGAAGTGTTGAAATATTGTAACTGCAAAGAATATTCTACTTATTATTGAGTTATTATCTTATAGATCAATCCCCTTTTGTGGATTTATCATGTCGGGACTCTTGTATGACCAAGTCCCCTTTTGTGGATTGGTCAAACCCTAATTATATGATGCTAATTGAGAATTCGGCCCCTAGGGATAGTTAAAGTGGCTTTAGCCACTAGGTCAAGAATTTGGCCCTTCTTGATGAAGAGACACCACCCTAGTACTCCTCAACTAGTATAAATAAGAGAGGCTAGTGCCTCATTCACTCACTCACTCAACTCATTCATCTAGTGCACAAGTTTGAGGGAAGTTGCAGTTTTCGGAAGAAGGAAGAGAGAGGTGAATTGCTCAGTGTTGGATATTCTCTTGTGCTTGGTATTTTATCTTGGCATTGTATTGGCAATCTATATTAAGGAAATTTTTGGTGGGTTTTCTCCCTCGTGAGGGTTTCCCAGGATAAATGTTGTGTACCTTGTGATTGTGTATCTTTCAGTGATCCTACTTATGTTATTATTGTCTAGTAAATTGAAAATAACTTAATAACAACTCTAAATTTAACATGGAATCAAAGCTTGATTGAATAGATCACCTTTCACTGGGTTACCAAAAACGTCATTATTGTCGTAAAAAGAAAATTAGGGGGTTTTGTTGGAAGAGAATTCTAACCTAAAAACCATCTAGAGAAGTTCACCCTAGCCTAGTGAACTCATTGGCTGCTTGAGTGCACCTTTTCAGTGGCCAGAGGCTCCGGAAAGTGAAACTCTATTTTTTCACCGGTACCAGAAAACCAGGAAACTAGAACCAATACCAGAAGTACCAGTCCAGATTTACGCAGGCCCAGTTTCAAGGGGTAAAATTTGGGTTTTCAGAAAACAGACTGCACCAAGCTACTCGCCTCAGCTAAGTGCACCTTCTGGTAATTTCAGATCTAATTTCTGAGCACTTTCAATTTTTGGTCATTTTCCTACTTCATGGCAAAGTAGGAAGCAATCCAGTATGCTCTCAGCACAGCAGAAGTGGAATACATTGTTGCATGTTCTGCCAGTTGTGAAGCCATATGGCTTCGGAAGTTTTTGACAAGTCTATTTGATCTGGAGATGGAAGCAACCGTGATTCTATGTGATAACCAGAGTTGTATAAAGATGACAGAGAACCCTATGTTCCATGACAAGTCAAAGCACATAGAAATCTGGTATCACTACATTTGTGATATGGTGTAGAGGGGAGCCATAAAGATCCAATATGTTGGCACATATGAGAAGGTTGTAGATGTGTTGACCAAGCCTGTGTCTCGTGTAAAGTTTGAGCACTTTTGAGACAAGCTTGGTATAGCCTGAAAGGACCTCCCTCGAAAGGGGGAGTGATGTTGACGATACTATGGTATTCTAACCAACAACAGGTAGCTCAGTTAGGATTTTATATCCTAGGGGATTGATCATCCCTGGAAAAATCTCGAAGGTCCGGTAAGGACGATCTGTCAGAGTATATGTGCTTGTATATGCTAGTTGTGGTGAGTATTGGTAGCTTCGTTAGGATTTTTATAATCCTAGGGAATCTTATTATTCCTAGGCAGGTCCCAAATGTCTTCTAAGGACAATCTATCAGATTACCATGTGGTAGCTCCATTAGGATTTTATATCCTATGGAATCTTATGATTCCTGGGCAGATCCCTAGGGACAATTAGAGTACCACAAAATGTTGTTACACCTGCTTCATTTTGTTTCTCTATGATGATGATGATGATGATGTTTCTCTAGTCTCGTGTTGTGATGATGTTGTTGCTCCAGCCTCGTGTTGTGACGATGTTTTTGCTCCAACCTCGTGTTGTGATGATGTTGTTGCTCCAGCCTCGTGTTGTTGTTGTTGTTGTTGATGATGATGATGATGATGATGTTGATGTTGTTGCTATAGCTTTTATGCTAATTGATGTTGATGTTTCAGGTTCCAGCTCCATGCTGTGAATGATGATGATGATGTTATTCCAGCTCCATGTTGTGAATGATGATGATACTCCATCTCCATGTTGTGAATGATAATGTTATTGATGATGAGAAAAACTTCTAATGATTTATAGATATGCGAGTCAGTGTTCCAGATGTTGTTGATGTTGCTTCCCTCTCTCTCTTGATGATGTTGTAGAATACCCTTCTTGTTAAGGGGGAGTGTTGAAATAATGTAATTGCAAATAATATTATACTTATTATTGAGTTATTATCTTATAGATCAATCCCCTTTTGTGGATTGATCATGTCGGGACTCTTGTATGACCAAATCCCATTTTTGGATTGGTCAAACCCTAATTATATGATGCTAATTGAGAAGTCAGCCCCTATGGATAATTAAAGTGGCTTTAGCCACTAGGTGAAGAAGTCGGCCCTGCTTGATGAAGAGGAACCACCCTAACGCTCCTCCGCTAGTATAAATAAGAGAGGCTAGCACCTCATTCACTCACTCAGTCAAGTCACTCATCTAGTGCGCAATTTTGAGGGAAGTTGCAGTTGTTGGAAAAAGGAAGAGAGAAGCGCATTACTTAGTGTTGCATATTCTCTTATGCTTGGTCTTTTATCTTGGCATTGTATTGGCAATCTATATTAAGGAATTTTTTGTTGGGATTTCTCCTCCATGAGGGTTTCTCGGGATAAATTTTTTGTACCTTGTGATTGTGTATCTTTCAGTGATCCTACTTATGTTATTTTTGTCTAGTAAATTGAAAAGAACTTAATAGTAGCTCTAAATTTAACAAGAAGACCCTACCAGTATATGGTAGCCATGTTGTGAAGGTTTTATGTGGAACCATATGAAACACACTTTCCTTTGTCATATATTCCATTAATTTATTTATGTGCATATGTAGGGGCCTCATTCAACTGGGCAGACATATTATCTGAGTATCTTAAAGATGTGATTTTAGTTGTTACACAAGCACAACTGAGGAGCTTCCCCAGCTTCCATATGTCTTCATACCTTTTAGACATAATGTGCATCGCTCAAAAATACCTGAACATGGGATGGAGTTGGTTGCCCACTGATGCCTCTATCCATATTTACTGCAGTGTGCTTTGGGAGCACAAATATAGAACAGATTATCAAAGGATCTGTGAACACTTCCTTGCCCCATTGTACGAATTTATTTTTTTCACATCCCCACCTTGTATGGCCTATAAGGCCATAGAAAATATAAGAAGGATTGGGGATTGGTATTTAATGGAACATGGTACATATATCAGGGTATACGGTGCAATGAAACCACCTCATCTACTTCCTAGGTTCATCCCCGACAAGCTTGTGCTCCAGGAAGTAGCATATCAAGTGGGGTCGAAGGAATGTTATATAGATCGAAGAAAGCCATTTAGCCTCCATTACCTCTTTACATTGGGGACTGCTTCTTTGAAAACACCAAACAAGCCTAGATAGAAGTAGAAATCTTGCTCTCCTACCATTTTGGAGAATAAATATTAAGGAGACATGACCCCAAGAACATCGTCAAAGGGCATCTTCATAGCATGAGACTCCCTTATGAATACACCATCGAGTTCTGGGAAGAGGAAGGAGTACATCAAAATGCCAGAACTTATGATGAGGCTATTTTCAATAGGTGAGTTCAACCAAGAGGTAGTATCGTGGACGAAGAAGCTACCTGTTAGAAAATATGCAGAGAGAGATGAAGCTAAGAGATCTTTCCCCATCTCCTTCTTGACTCATTTGGGTTCCACAGAAGGAGATGAAGAAGCACCAACTGATAAAAAGAGGAGGTACAAAGAGAAAGTGTTGAAGTAGAGAGATGATGCTAAAAAGAAACAGAAGCTAGAAGATGAAAAAGCAAAGGCTAGGGTAGAAAATGAAGCAAGAGCAAAATCAAAGGTCAAAGTGAAAGTCATTGTTGAAAAAGAAAAAGAGTCAACTGAAGCAGCAAGATTAGTGGCAGAATTAGCAGAAAAAGAAGCAGCAGATAAAGTTGTTGAAGAAGAAAGGCATAAGAAGGATGCATATGATAGAGAGGGTGGCACGCACTCGATGGAATTGGATGTCCTTGGAACACCCACCACAGGCATAGGATCATAAACAACAAGTAGTGGTTTGGGTCTCGGGCCTTGGGAACCTTTTTGGTCAACCGAAATATTCAACCTCCCCAGTTTCACGCACGATAGAAAAACTGGTCGAATCTTACAAGAAAGGGTTCAAAAGGTTCCAGTAACGAAAGGAGCTCCTTTATCATTAGTAACCCAAGTTCCTGTCACAAGAGATGTCAGTGAAGACCACGTGGCAACAACTTGGGCAGGATTTGCATTCATCAATGCAACTGTGGATAATATACAAAGGATGTGCCAATAGAACAAGGAAAATTAAATGAGGATCAAAGAGTTAGAAGAGAGGCTCTAGCAAGTTAAGATAGATGAAATAAGTCTTCTCAATTTTAAAGCTGGTGCAGAAAAAGTGAGAAATGAGTTGGAAGGCACCATCATCGATATGTATGCCAACCTGCATCTCCTCCAAAACATGAATGCAACAGTTTTTGAAAAAATGGCCGAATACAAATGCAGTTGAAACAATACAACACTATCCGGGAAGGTATAACAGACATTGATACTTCAATAACAGAGAATCCTGATGCACCTCCAAAGTTGTATAAACCCTCGAAATTAGCAAGGAATATAGATTTGTATGCACTAGACTATTTCCAATAGGTAGGGAAACGAGCAAACAAAGAAGTAACCAAAGCAATGGGGATCTGCTCAAGAAATCAAAAAGTTTCTTAAGAGTTGATAAGACATGGTTGGCTCCCAAGGTTAGCCAAACTTAGGAAGAATTTGGTCATGGAAGAATTAGTGAATGTAGTTCAGGAAAGTACAAGTAGAAGGAGACAAATAGTTGAAACATCAACTTTTGTCTCAACCGATATTATTGATCAACGTTTACTATAGCCAACGAAGCTCCATACTATGATACATGCTTACATGACAAAATTGGAGAAATATATGAGTGCCTTGGATGATAGTGTTGCCATGAACGAAGCAATGTTGGAGCAGCTATTCTACAGGAGGATTGAGTCACTGTATAACTAGTTGGAAGTTTGGACAACTTATCTTCGGAGCAAAATTTTATAGGAAAAGGACAAACCATTGTTTTCCCCTTTTGTCTTTTCCTAACTACTTCAAGTTTCTTCCTTTTTTTCCACTTGTCATGAGAGAAGGGAATGCAAACTATTTTGTAACTGCCTCTTCAAGAAGAAGGTGAAAAAACAAATATGAGTTACTATTATTTGTATAAAATAGACTAGAGACTCCCTTAAGTACTTTTTTTGGCTTTTTGAGCATTGTATAGACCCACGAACTTTTTCGAGAACTTATACAGTGTTAATGAATATTGAGAAGCCCTCAGGGCCAGCTAGTTATAGATGGAATTCTGTGTAGAAACTGATCGAAGCTTTGAACTACTTCAAGTGAAGATATTGGTTGTTTCTATGGACTATAAGAATGTTTTGTTTGTAATAGACTAATTATTATACAATCTTAATCATTCTACAATTATTGGTGTTTCTTTGAATATTTCAATGCCTTGAGCTTTGTGATTTATTACAGTATATGTTGTTGTGATCTACAGTAATCTGATGTTACACGTATATATGTTATTTCTTCCAATATTTCACTTTTTATACAACTAACCTTATTAAATTCTTTGCAAAGTTTTGGTTGCATTATAACTCACATGTTACGTTAGCATGCTCCTATATAGGATAGGTTAGTGTAGATTAGCGATAGATCAATTGTTTTTACATACATAGTCTTCATCTACATCTTTGCATTGCATCCACCCACCTCATTGGTACATCGGACCGTAATCGGTATGAAAACCAAGAGATAACAATAAATGGCAGTCGAGCGAAATTTTGGATGAGACTCCTAAACCAAACTGTGTATATTCTAATTGGGACCTTATATCGGGGAGTACCATGGGTTTTTCTTAGGCGAATTTGGACCCCTCAATGGAATTGGCGCTAGAAGGAGGGCCATATTTTATGGCTTACATACATGAATTAAACAATAACCGAAATCAATCTTCAACGAGTAATCCCAATTCACAACCTACCTCATTTCCCTGAATCGAGTCTGAACAAGAAGTTATTTGCTAAGAATCGAAGGATAATTTCGAAAGTGCTTCTAGTAGTCCTAAAATATATTATGAGACGTGGTTTCACATACCTCAAGAAGAAATTCAATAAACTCATAAAATTACTCGTGCTTACACGAAATTGCTTTGTAAATTACCTACAACTTCTGAACTTCCTAGGAGAAAAGCGACCCGTGTAGAACGTCCTAACACAGATACTGATTTTTACGCTGATTATGTGGACAACCTTATCAAAACTGCTTCACAAGAAGTTCCAGTACCCTTAAATAGAGTTGCACATTTCTTCATTGAACTTGAAGAAGAATTTGAAGGTGAATAACCAGCAATCAACATAAAATAAATAATGGGAGAAAATAGGATTCATAGAGAGGTCATACCTCGATGGAGAGCCCAAGGAGCTCTAAATATGGCTGGAGCTCTAAATTCCAAACAAATTTGATAGACTATTACCAAAAATTGACCCTGACAAACCCGAGTCCCTGGAAGACCATATCAATCATTTATTTTTGGCTATACAGCTTCTAGGGGTTCAACACGATGACGTAGCATGTAGGTTATTTCCTTATACTTTTTTCTGGGAAAGCCTCTTGTTATCAGACTAATCGGTAGGTGCAGACACTAACTGATCTCCCTAGATCCACCTAGATCTAGAACAAAACACACCAGAACATGACGCTTTCCTTAAGTTTTAGATATTGAATTTACTAACTAAAGAGGGATGAGTG
>ML777016.1:616841-652048 GCA_009831015.1 Picea engelmannii | reverse complement strand
TCCAACGCTCATACAATGATGAACCTGCAAAAGAACGCAACCAACCAAAGTGATAGCAATAACATAAACTCAATATAAACCTATGTATGTGATCAAGGAATCATACAATAAAACACAACAAGATTTATAGGAAAGAATCATATCACTGTATGATATTAAATGTGAAAGAGAGATTACAACCATGGCCTTGATGTCATAAGGTCCCTTCCAACTGTCCTTCGTTCCCCACACACTTTCACTCCAAGAATTCTGAGAGCATAGATCTGATAATATTCACAATTTATCTTGACAAAGGCAAATCTCAAAGCCACTCCAACCAAGCTAATAATTCCAAGCCAACGAAAGCTAACAAATCTTAAGAACCCCTTCTCCATGAGAGCTCCTCTCTTTTTATAAGTTGAAGAGGATAAGGTGAGGAGGTTAGGATGATCCCACTAATTCATGAAAGCAAGTAAGATCCAAACCATTCGGATGCCACCTCACCGTGGAAGTTTCTCCTTCTAGAAGATTCGAGAAAACGCTCATTTTTCCCATGTGTAAGCATTCTCGCACCCTGCTTATAGTGCAACCTGTGAATTGTTCGCACCCTAGCTATTATGCATCCTACGAGAATCAGGCATTCTCGCACTCTAATACATAGGCAGCCTACGAACTTCCTTTTTTATAAGGTTTTTACACAGGAAAATGCAACTTCTTTTCTCAGGAAAAGTTCTTCTCCCTTCTCTCTTCAGGAACTCAGGCCACTGACCCCTCTAAAGGCAACAGATAGGTTTACATCATTAACGGTCATAGGGATGATGAAAATAATGTTTAACACCTCTACTTGGTATTTCAGCCTACCCATCGGATCTATTACAGACTTCGATAGTTTCGAAGGGCTCTTTATGGTGAAGTTTGGAGAAAGGAAAACAAATGCATCATTACATAATGAACTAGGTGCCATCATAATGGAAAAAAAGAGAAAGAGTAAAATATTTTAACCATAGATTTCTAAATGTCTTGATTAAGTTCCCCCACTAGGTAGCTCCCGCTCAATCCTTAGCCATTGAATATTATACAGTTGCTTTAACTCCATCCATAGGGATGTTTTTGAAACGATCTAACAAAAACACATTGGCATTAAAATTTGATGAAGTTGAGACTGTGGAAAGAGAGTTATCGGCATATGAACAACATCCATGTTAAGAGGAAACTAAATCGGCTAGGAATAAACCACTACTATTAACTAAGCCACTCGATAAAGAATCCAAAGATATTGTTAATGTGGTTAAAATGGTTAAGAAGTTATCGAATGAAGTGGTGGACCTTAAAAAGAATGTTGGTGAAGGACCATCAAATCCGTGAACTTTCCGCCCATTCTTTAAGAAACCAGACAACCCACCACAACCACCACACATGGATTTCAATCTAGATAGTTTCAATAACGATGGTTTTTGCTCTTATCATCAACAAAATCATCCCAAATGAGCATGTCCTCAATGGGTCAACTCTATGACCCTGGTAATAAATTTTTTGCTAGATCAATAGAGTTTAGATGATGAGAATCATGCACAAGATCCTTCTAACACTTCTAACAAAGCACCCTCAGAATCATCTATGACATTTTGGGACTGGTGTGTAGAATCCGATGATGAACAAATTGAAGAAATCCTTACTAGGGATACACAAGTTGTAAGAGATTCTACCCTGAAAGGCTATAACTTGCGCAGCAAAGGTCCACCATATGAAACCTCATCATCCAAAGGAGAAAACATTCCCCTTAGAAAAATAACACCTCCCCCTATTCTCCCAAAACAAAGCAACACGGTTCTAGAAAAAACCACCAATAAAACTGGCAAAACTATCGTAGCAAATAAAGATAAACCAAGCATGTCTAGCATTATTGGAAATAATGAAAAGGTGATTCAAGAGAAATCTAGGCAAGCTAAGAACAATTTGAATTCGCATGTCCTAGATCATAATTTAATCGAAGACATGAAGAAGATCAAAGCTAATATTTCCATGTTTGATATTTGCTCTCTGCCACAACAATGTGAACTTCTACATGATGCTTTAAAAACCCATGAGAATCAAATAGAAACTATCGTTGTTGCCGAAAGCTTAGCCTATGAAAATGATACACTAGAAATCCACAAAGTATAAATATCATCAACTATAAATGCAACAAGCATAGGCGCTTTTTGAAAATCTCAGGTACCACCTTTTCTTCTTACAAAATTTTTAATTTCAACGTACATAATTGTTTAGAAGATTCTGGTGCCTCTTCCAACATCATGCCTTTTTCTGTTTTCCAAACGATAAATGGTGTTCCACAAATAACAAAAACTAGGATTATCCAGTTAGATAGAACATATTTTAAAGTGAAAGGAGAACTATGATATGTATTAATTAGACTGTCATTTGATCCAAGGGTTCATTAGATTATAGACATAGTTGTGGTAGACATTCCAGAAAGTTATGGTTTGCTCGTGAGCAGAGATTGGTCATCCAAACTTTAGGGTTATTTCGCTATTGATTGGTCTCATATGTGGTTTCCTTATAAAGGCAAAGCAGATAAAATCTAGGTTAACAACAAAGCACACAGTGACGAAATTGGAAGGTAAAAACGAGCCCATTAGCTTTGCCCATTCCGTCTTGGGAAATTATTTTTTCAAGATTGATTATGGTTTTTATGAAGCTCGGACTTCTAAAATACCATCGGAACTACAATTAGGCCTCCACCCATGAATACATAATGGCGCATGTCTCGTACTTACTAACTTAGGATTTATTTTGATTAACAAAACTAACATTCCTGACATGTGGACCATGTTCTTTGACGATTCTAAAACATAGGATGGAGCCATAATAGGATGTGTATTGATCGACCCCAGCCAAGGAAAAACACTCATATCATGTCATTTAGAGTTCAAATGCACCAACATTGTTGAATATGAAGCCTTAGTTCAAGGCCTCAAAAAATCCATCAACCTCAAGGTAAAATATCTTAAAGTGTTTGGTGATTATGAGATTATTGTTCAACAGGTAAGAAATACTATTCATTTCATGTCCCCACATTTGAAAGCCTATCAGCAAGAGGTATGGAATTTTCTCTATTCATTTGATGCATTTAATATTAATTCTATACCTTATGATCAAAATGTAGATGTTGATATTTTGGCCAATGCAACATCTAGGTTTATGCCTCCTGACGATGGTTTCTCGATTGAATTGATGTTTATGCCATCTATACCTGAGAATTTCACAAGTTGGAGAGTGTTCGATAGTGATTCTCAAATTGTCAATTTCCTTACTAGTTCAAACACATTCCAAGACTCAGTGATCGATGATGAGATATATCAATGAGAGTTGCAATCTTATCGCGAAGAAACTAATAAGGTCAAGACAAATTGTGTTCCAAAGAATGTTTTGACTCTTGAAAATTTATTTGATTTACAATCCAAGTTCAGGAGGCCAGCTAATCCGAAGACCAACAGCTCCACAATGATGCATTTCTTGGTCAATCTGGGAACATTTGAACAATCTAAGTATGTTAACCTAGGCACATGTTGTTCATATTTAGAAAAGCGCACATTCACAGAACTATTCAAGAAGTATCAAGATGTTTTTTCCTAGACATATGATGACTTGAAGACTTATGATACATGAATAATACAACATGTAATTCCCATAAAAGAAGGGATCAAGCCATTTCAACAAAAGCTTAGAAATATACACACCTACTCTCAAACCTCTGATAAAAAAAGAACTCAAGAAGTTGTTAGATGCCCGGATAATTTTTAAAGTAAGACATTCAACTTGGGTATCTAATATGGTGCCTGTAAGGAAAAAGTCGGGAGAAATAAGAATCTGTATAGATTTCCAAAATCTAAATCATGTTTCTGACAAAGATAACTATCCAGTTCCCCCAATGGAACAAATACTGCAACTCATCTCTGGATCTCAACTATTCTCTCTACTAGATGGATTTTTGAGATACAATCAGTTTCTCATGGCATAACCAGACCAATTGAAGACCACTTTTTGAACTAAATGGGGAACTTATGCCTATAGAAGAATTCCTTTTGGTCTTATGAACACAGTAGCTACATTTCAAATGGAAATGGACATTGCTTTCAAAGGATTAATTGGTCAAAGCATAGTGGTTTACCTTGATGATGTCACCATTTATTCTAAAAAAAGAGAAGACCACCAAAAACATCTGAAGTAGATTTCCGAACGTTGCAGAAAATATGGAATTTCGTTTAATCCCAAGAAAATTGTGTTTGTTGTTTTAGAAGGAATTTTATTGGGACACGTTGTTTCTAAAGAAGGGGTTTCGGTGGATCCAGAAAGAACCAAAGCCATTTTATAAATTGCTCCACTGTATAGTAAGATGTCTATGCAATCGTTTTTCGACATAATATATTTCGTCAAAAGATTTGTTACATATTTTGTTGAAATTGTAAAACCTTTACAAAGGATGTGCAATTCAAATGGACACCATTGGAGAAGGAAGCATTTGAAAATATTAAAACCGTTATATCCAATGCACCATCTCTTCGGAGTCTTGATTTTTCTAAATATTTCCTGCTATATACATTCACATTCGAGCATTCGCTAGCAACAATACTCACACAAAACGATGAACAAGGAGATGAATACCATGTTGATTTTATGAGAACTAGATTACAAGGTGCTAAACTAAATTATCCTCCAGTGGACAAGAAAGAATTTGTCATCCATAAATCAATCAAGCAGTTTAGATCGTATATCCTAAAAAATCGCACTAAAGTCATCATCCCACACCCAGAAGTGAGATCCCTATTTGTTTAAAAGGAATTGAGTGAAAGAAGAGGAAATTGGATGACAACTCTCCAAGAGTATGACCTCGAATTCAAACCATCCAATATCGTGAAAGGTCAAGGATTGTGTAAATTAGTGACACAAGGAGCCGATGCTGAAGAACTAGAGGAGGATGATTGGCAAGATGAATCGATAATGTATACTCAGCAGGTTCCATATGTCCCGGCCATTGAAGGATAGTGTTACAATGATCTTAAGTATTATCTACAACATGGTACCACTCCATACCATCTCAATGCTAAACAAAAAAGAGTGTTGCAGCCGAAATATTTGTAGTATCAATTATTACATGGCATCTTGTTCAGAAAATTATGATGGAGTGTTACTCAGATGTCTTGAAAAACAAGACGTTGATAAGGTCCTAAAATATATGCACAATGGACTAGTTGGTGGCCATTTCTCAGGAGACACAATAGCTCACAAGGTGCTAAGAGCAGGATACTACTGGCCCACCCTCTTCAAGGATGCTCACGTGTAATCTAGAAGTTGCAAAGCATATCAAAAAGATGTAGGGAGTGAACGTAAAGCCACTTTTCCTCTCCAACCTGTAGCACTGGAGGAACCCTTCGAGCAGTGGGGCCTAGATATAATTGGTGAGATAAATCCTCATTCATCCAAACAACACATGTATATTTTGACCACAACTGATTATTTCACACGTTGGATTGAAGCAATTCCTTTAGTCAAAGTGAATGAGGAAGTAGTGATAAATTTTCTTGAGCAACACATTATCACGAGCTTTGGTATCCCTAACTCTTTAATATTTGATAGTGCTACTTATTTTTTGTCTTTGAAATTATCTGAGTATGCATTGGAAAAGGGCATTATTTTAAAGTATTCGGCCAACTATTACCCCCAATACGAAAAATAAATATCTTTTACTGATATTTATTTTTGAATGAAGGTGCAAGAGACTGTCCATACATCCTGAGTACGATAACTACTTCCAACAAGTTTGAAAAGAACTAATACAGCTAATTTGCTTTCACACACATAATCCAAGAGCTACATATCAAGGTGAGCTCGAAATCTTCAAATGCCTCTTATGCACAACTTAATCAAACTTTATAAATCACTAAATAAACCAATCTTTGTAGGAATCACACTACTATACAGGTAATCTTCCATTAAGCACATTTAACATCATAACATCGAAATAAAATCACTACACCCATTTTCATCACTGCAAAATTAGTTTCCCTTCAACTGTAGGCTTTTAATTTCATATGTCATTTAACAACAGAACAATCCTAGTAACAAAAATCAAACAAAATAAGGGCATGATGGAGCGCAATCTATGTCAACCGCAACTTGACATAGGGTTGATGTCAGCCCTGCAATATTTATTAAGTGACAGGCTGGATTTGGAGGTCTATTTGCTTTATCCACCAGAGAGAAATCAAATAAAAATTGACAAAAACCTCAAAAGTAACACACGACCAACGATGCAAGTAACAGGTTTACCCATTGTTCAATCAGAATCTAACTCAACTTAAATCCCCAGCATATGTTTACAACCACTTAACCAAAGAGGGTCGGGTCCGATCGGAGGGAGAGAGTATCAATTAATGGAGTGTATACAGCCAAAAACCTAACATCATCATTACAACTTTGACACAATCAAATCCAAAGTGTCATCAAACAATTACCCTTGTATACATTCAAGTCTGTGGGAGGAAATTCTACCAATCAATAGGACAAGAACCAAGCTTCGCATTCACACCACCAAATGTCACATAACTTCATACTAAGTTGTAGTCGACACTTGAGGGGGAACCAAAACCCTCTTTCTCCAATTTATTTATAACAACAATTCCCTCAGACCACATAGTGTCGCAAACAATAACACATGTCAGATATAACAATTTAAATGGGGAAAAGTATAACAAAAGCCGAAAAAGTTGCTTATGACTGTGTAAGCACATCAAGAAACCAAACCCACCACAACCAGGGCACACTTGCTATTAATGGAGGTCAGCCCATTTCAAAAATTGTAGGAGCAAAACAAAGATTATAGCCACCACCATTAACTCATAATCAATAGTCTCGAAATCACAGTATTCAACTATAACGAGAAAAAATAGCATTTGTGCAACCATAACCAAGAAATCAACAGGGAAGAACCAAAATCCGTTTAAAATCTGCCAACCCACTCACACAAAATAGAGCATGTATATTCACCATTGTAACTTTAGAAAACAAGCACCTAGCAAGCAAAATCCAAGAGCCAACCTTCTATTATATTTTGGAGCGGAATACATAATGAATGGAAGACAAGAAATTCATACTTGTTGTGGAAAATGCAAAGGAAACCAACAACTCTGTTATTTCCTCCAAAATTCATGAATAAGGAATAACCACAGCCCAATGCCAAACACAATGTGAACCAAGGACGATGGCGGCCTCGGGGGTATGCTTGGAGAGACATGCAATAAATGCATGTCGTTTCCAACATAAATGGGCATCAACCCTAAGTACGAGTGTGTTATACATTGCCCTCAAAACATTAGCAATACAAACCATGGAGTAGGCCAGCACCATTTAACTCATAATCAACAACCTATTTCCTCATAGTATGCAACCATACTTCATAACCATTGCTATAACAAGGGGTTACCAAAACCCACATTAAAATGCATTATAAGATCATAATACCATATGTCTAACAAATCTTATATTGCAAGGCTAGAATTTCCTTCAAAACAATAACATAATTATTGTCCAGCATCGTAATCATGAATTAAAGTATGTGAGAGTTGAAACATAAACCTTTACCGTATTTAATGAACTTCAACATAGCAATGCTCAAATTCATAATAAGAGGCCAAACACAAGTGCAGTAATATTAACCAGGAGGGCCATTACACGACCAACTGTAATTCAACGAACTCAAAATGCGACTCAAATGCACACATCCAACCAATCATCAAGTTGTCTTAGAGAACATTTAGAAAACTAGAGATATTCTGCAAGAGCCATTCTTCATCTTAATTCACATGGCAAGGTCCCACCTATCTAGTTATTATCATATATATATATATATATATATATATATATATATATATATATATATATATATATATATATATATATATTGCAACCCATTTGCATGCAGGGGTTCGAAGTTGTTCTTATAGGCATCAACAAGTCATAATGAAACATACGGAGATGGATACATTGATAGATAGTGGATCTCAATCTAACTTAATTTCAGAGGAAGTGGTTAAGAAATTGGGATTAAACACTAAGATGCATCACAAACCCTATTCACTAAATTGGATAAGCAAAGATCACAACTTGCCTATAACAAAGCAATGTATCATAAAGTTTTCAATTACATATAAGTATATGGATGAAGTAACATGTGATGTGGTGCCACTAGAAAAATGTGGAATGGTCTTAGGAAACCCTTATTTATATGATCGCAAAACAATCTTCTACAGGGAACATAATCAATATCACTTAAATAAAGAAGGAATAGAATATGTTGTACATGCTCATCACATAAAAGCAAATCAATCTCTTCTAACAATGGAACAATTAAATAAGACAACTTATGCAAGCAATACACCTATAATTGTGCCAAGTAAAGCAGTTGATCTTAAGCATGAACATGAGATGGTTGTAGGATGGGAGTTCAATCGTAGTTTGCTTCAAGATAAGTTAATGTCGTGCAAACACATCAAACATATCAGTTCATTTTCAGTCATATTTATGATGTTATCGATGCTAATGTTTTCTACATGGATGGTAGTTAATTCAGTAAGATGTGAATGAGTTCAAATGGATAACAATATGCTTTCAGTTGTCATGGTTATTATGTAATTGATTATGATGTGACCGATGCACAGGACAAAGTTTAAAGACAAAGGACAAGTGGGGAGGCCTATCATGCACTTGGTGACTGGTTAGTATCCTTTTGGAGGAACAAAAGGTCTTAGTGGGGAGGAATGATCCAAAATGGATCCAGAAAGGCCAAAATTTCAAGGTTTTCGGAATCGGATGAAATCGACGCCATTGCATAGGGCTTGTTGTGTCGATTTTGTCCATATATTTTTTTTCGAAAATGGACACTGTATGCGAAAGTTATCGCGATTTGAAGATCAGGTCAAATAAGCAAAAAAGTCAAAGTCAACATGTCAAAGTCAATTGACGATGTCAGTAGTACGTCATGGTGATATCATCATGATGACATCAACCGGATAACGTGGAAGCACCAGGAGTTGACACGTGTCAATCAAATTTAGCGTTTCTGGGTTGAGTTGGACCAGTATGGAAGTGACATGTGGCACTATATGAAAGTGACACATGGCACTGTACGAAAGTGACACGTTGCAGGGTGATGCATGGCAGTACAGATGTTGACGTGGTATGGTGATACGTGGCAGTACAGATGTTGACGTGGTATGGTGATACGTGGCAGTACGAATGCTAGTTTGGCAAGGTGACACGTGGCAGTACGGATGTTGATGTGGCATTGTACTGACGTTGACGTGGCATTGTACGGGCGATGATGTGGCACCATACAGAGGATGAGGTGGCAGTACAAATGAACGTGGCAGCTGATTGGACAGGTTGACATGGTCGTATGGATGACAAGTGGCATATGACTGGGAAACAATGATGTGGCTCGGGCCAATGCCTAGGTGACACGTGGCCCAATGAGGAGGTGCCACGTGGCACCTTCTGGAAGGCCAAATCTGGCGATTCCACCAAATATGACGGAGATCCTCCAAATTTGGTGAAATCTTGCTAAATTTGGCTAACTGTCGCTAAGTTTGGCAATTGTCGCTAAATTTGGCAGAGTTTGGCTTATTTAGCCGGGCATGGAAATAGAGAAAAAAAAATTGGCACGCAAATCGAGATTGTACGGACTGTACAGATCTGATAGAGTGCAGCATTGGGATTTGTGCCAAGGGGAGATGTCAAAGGACTGTTTAGAAGTAGGTTGACTTTATACTCAAAAGTTATAGAATTTCGAGGGGAGTCTGAATATGGATTTTGTTTCTGCATTCGAGTAGAGGAACAGAAAAGTGCCTCCAGAGCCCGAGATGTCGATCCAAGCATAGTTGACTTCATACTCAAAAGTCTCAAAATTTCTTGTTCCAACCAATGGTGATGTCTGTTTCTATCCAGAAGTTACAGATCTGAAAGGTGGCTTTAGGAGTTGTTATGTAAGCCTTTCTTTTGTATTCTTAAAGCATTGAAGGTTAATAAGAAGCCTTCCCCACTAAGACAAAGGCCCAGAGACATGGGAAAACTTGTGTTGAACTCCATTATCAATCTTGGTGTTATGGTTTGTTGTTTTTACTTCTTATATAGCTACAACATTCTTTCATTAAGCTTCTTCTCTTAATCCCTAAATGGTAAATCAACTCATTCATAAACTTAACCAAAGTCTTTAAAAGATCAATTATTGATCAATAGATTAGTGATAGATTAGTTGTTTTTACATACATAGTCTTCATCTACATTTTTTCATTGCATCCACCCACCTCATCGGTACATCTGACCATAACTAGTATGAAAACTAAAAGACAACAATAAATGGCAACCGTGCCAAATTTCAGATGGAACTCCTAAACCAAACGGTGTATAATCTAATTGGGACATTATACCGGGGAGTACCCTTGTTGTTGTTGGGCGAATTTGGACCCCTCAACAACACCACAAGTTGTGTCATAGCACTTTTATGAGCACGTTTTTTAGAGCAAATTTTCTTTTAGGATAGAGATGTGTTTTGACATTTATAAATAACACAGTGAATTTTCATTCAACGAGTAAAATTGTAATAGGGGAAGCATACACACATGAAATACAAGAGGTTTCACTTAGTTGGAAACCCTTATAACCCTTGTTGGTATCCCTTTGAGTACTACCACATCAAAAACACCTATATACATAGTTTCACTTCCATGTACCCTTGTCTTGGGTGTATCAGAAGTCCTCTAGGTCTCCTAAAACCAAATTTAGATCAGTCGATCAACTGCATGACTGTTATAGTGGCATCGAGAACAACACCCATGAAGATTAATCTCTAGTACATGGGTAATCGAGTAGTACGTCTAAGGGTAATCTTGAGCCTCCTTAGTTAAAGCCCAAATAAATTGGGTCGAGTACTATTGTTGGACCCCACACATATATTAGAGAGCTATAGCACAGGGCACTCCCTTGTCCTCAAGACCCTTGAAGCCCTACTCCTTGGTGTTTGTCTTGGAAACTCATAAAAATGGGGTTGTCTTGAAAATTTGAGCATTCAGTCACTGCAAACCCTACTTCCTACTACTAGTCAACAAAATTCCTACATAATATACAATATTAAGAATTTGATCATTATGTCAACACAATATTATTTAGGAGGGATTATAAATCCACATGAGTAAAAAAAATGAAGTATATGGGTCCTCACTGGACCCTTATTTGGGACCTATCTTAATAGACTCCTTGGGTGGCATTGATCATCGTGGTGCCACTCTCTAGTAATCCTTTTTTGTGGACCCACTCACCTCATTACCCACTACCTATCTCAATAGCCCCAAAAGGTAGCACCGATCACATTGGTATCACTCTCTAATAAGCATTTTTTTTCTATGGACCTTCTTGTAGATTTTAACCCTGTACAATATTTACTACAAACAGATTTTCAGTAAAAGAATAGAAAAGATACAATGGAAAATACAAACATTACACAAAGATTTTTTCGCTGGAAACCCAAACTGGGAAAACCATCATATTCTATATTCATTCATGATACATTTTTTACAATACAATATACATATAGGAGCCAACGGCATCCAAAACCCTAACCCAATGATATGGATTAGTCAACAACCCTAATTCCTTAACCGGAAATAGAAAACCATCGACAAAAAACCATGTGCCGAAAAACCACCTAAATATGTGACATGTTTCCCGAGGTAGAAAAAAAAATTCTAGGGGCGTTGCCCCCGAACCCCCACACGGGGGGGCTTCAGCCCCCTCTAAACCCCCTGCGCAATGCACAAACACTACCACTCGTGCAAAGAATATAACACATACCCAACACTTCTCACCCCATTACCTAGCACCTATCTCAATATCCCTAAAACACAATACTTATCACATTGGTACAACTCTCCAGTAACTTGTTTTGTGAACCCCATCCCTATGGATGCCTGAAACTACGATATCACCAATTGTGTCACCACCTGGAAATCATGTGAGGAATTTCAACACCAACTAGGTCGTACCCAATCTTCTGCAAATAAAAACTTTTCTTCAGTTAATGCAAAGATCAACAAAATTGACTTAGTCCCTGAACAACTGGCCTAGCTCATAAATCAATTCAAGGAACATTTGTCCTAACCAAAGGGAATTGAATCATCCAATCCCATGGGGCCTCACTCTATCCAATTTTTTCGTGATCTGAGACTCCCTAAAGTGGATCTATAAATTTGATGGATTCGATCCCACGGGTTGCGTCACTCAGATGAAACATTATTTTTCACTACAAAGCATCACTGGGGACTTAATGAAACTTCATGTGGGTGTCTTATATTTATATCCTAAGTGTTGGCAATGGTTCCAATGGTATAATAACTCCCACCAAGGTTATATTGTTGGGACTCAATTTCTAGCAGATATATATGAACATTTTGAACCAGACACTCAATATTTGGGTCGCTTAACAAAGCTTAAACAATCTAGTACACTTGAAAATTACATCTATTCTTTTGAGCAACTTGCTTTCTACACAAAAGGCATGTCAAATACCTTCTTCAGGGAATGCTTTATTAGTGGTATGAAGGAAGATATATGTGCCGAAGGATTAATGGCTCACCCTACTACTTGGCTTGAAGTCTCTTGAAGAGCTAGTGAAACCCAAAAGGTTGTGAATTCCCAAATAAATAAATAAAAAGCATCCTTTATTCCCCATCCTCGCTCCACCAATCCATCTCCTCCTCTCAAGATCCACAAATTAACTCTAGATGAAATAGTGGAGCGTCAACTTAAAGGTCTTTACTACAATTGTGATGTGAAATATTTTCCTAGGCATAAATGTAAGGAGAAAAAACTCTTTATGGCCATTTCAAAGGACATTTCTAAGGGAGACACAAATGTTATCCCCCAAGAACCTTTTCCTCCACTAGTTGGCAACATTCTTTCCTCTAATCAAGTACATGTGGAACCCTAAATATCCCTACGTGCCTTGACTATTATTTCATCTCCCCAAACCCTTTAATTGATTGGCTACATCAAGCATCATATAGTCATTATCTTAATTGAAAATTGTAGCACTCATAACTTTTTTCATCACTTGGTAGCCCAAGAGACACTGCTATATCCATGTTGTGAACAACTTTTAGATCATCATTGCTATTGGAGGTTCCATGAAATGTGGGGGTCACTGTGAAAATGTTCAGCTTCAAATGGGTGATTATTCCTTGAAAACCCACATGTTTGATATTGAAATGGGTGGTTGTGACATTGTTTTGGGTGTCGAATGGTTAAGGACACTAGGCCCCATCACCATGAATTTCAAGTTATACACGAATTTCCAGTAGGAAGGGCATCACTATACTTTCCAAGGAATCACAGTAGGTTTTCCAAAGATCATCAACTCACACTACATGGAAAAACTCCTTAAAAAAGGAAATTTCAACATTGTTGCGTAGTTCCATGCCATTCAAGTCTCTGAGATCCCTTTCCAACCCATCCATCCTAACATGCAATTAGTCTTGGCCAAACACCGATCAGTCTTTGAAACCCCCTAAGGCCTCCCACCCTCCCACAATGCACATGATCATTCTATTCCACTCATATTGGGTAGTCTCCCACCTAATGTACACCCTTATCACCACCCATTTGCTCAAAAAAATGAAATTGAAAAGATCAATCACGAATCGCTAGTTGTTCATGTCATCTACCCTAATACCATTCCTTATTTGTCCCCAATTTCCATGGTACTCAAAAAACAAGGCACTTGGTGCATGTGTCCTGAATTTTTCATTCTTGACCAAATAACCATCAAGGATAAGTTCTCATGCCAACGACACAACACAGTTCACCTAGAGTTTTCATTGTTTCATTGTTCATGATAGTTCTCATGCAAGAAGGAAGACCATTGGCCTTTACTAACAAACAACTTTGTGAGTAGCACTTAATAAAATCCACACATGAAAAATAAATGATGGCTATCTTACACATTGTGGATATATGGCGCCCCTACTTTCTTGGGCAACTTTTCCAAATTAAAATTGATCATCATAGCCTCAAATACTTTAGGAGCAAATGATTTCATCTCTAGAGCAATAGAAATGGGTTACAAAAATGTTAGGATATGATTATGAGATCATTTATAAAAAGGTCAAGGAGAATGTGGTAGTCAATGCTCTCTCTATCAAATGTGAACATATGACAATGGCGCATGTCTAGTAACTCAAACATTAAAAACATAATACATGTTATAATTCAAATGCACATTTTAAAATGAACAATTGACATAGAGAGATTATTACAAAGTTGTTGCACCCAATCCCTATGTTTAGTGCATCATCTTCACCATGTAGGTAACAATTGGACACACCATATATATCTTTGATTTAGTAAGCCACCCAACTATCAGAACATATTATTGGTATATTTTATTTTAACTGACCAATATAATGCATGCTTCGACCATTGAATTGTCTTTATCATTTCCTATCATTGTCACATTTGTTTGACAACACATGTATTCCAATAGAGGACGAACACCTTCAATAACCACTCACACAACCAGATCAAAGATCAACACACCAATGTTTTTAAGTGATAAAACCCTTGTGGAGAAACATCCATGGACCTAGCCAACATGGCCACTTGAGGCAATTTATTAATGCAAAAGAAAAATACTACAATATATTTTCTCACAATCGATCATCAACAAATGACCCTCCATGCTCTCTAAATAGATATCATGGACCAAGCGGGTGTTAAACCAAAGATCAATGTAGTCATTAAGACCAAGGAGAATACGAGCCATCGAATAATTTTTTGTCAGGAACATATCGTGACCGTCGGTTTACAAATGCATTCTAATGCATACTAAATAAACATTCTTTAACCTAACAACATGTTAGACCAAGTTGATCTTAACTAACTCCTAAGTGTATAAATATCCTAACACCATTTCCTTCTCTTCTCTTCATACAATGGGACCATGGTCACATTGCCTTTGCTTTGTAAAGAATATATTCATTGATGGCATCAATTTCGATATATCCCTTGTGTCGTTGGCAAAGGTCAACTAGATGAACTTTATGGAGAAACAATGAAAACTCTAGGTGAACTACAACCTTTACCTATTTCACATGTTATATGGGAATACATTTCTATGGACTTCATTGTGGCACTACCCAAATCTGGCAATAAATATGTCATCATGATTGTGGTTGATTGCCTTTCCAAATATTCTCATTTTTGTGCCCTACATCACCCCTTTACAACTTCCATAGTCACTCAGTTATTCATGGATAACATCTTTAAACTACATGGTATGCCATAATATATTGCCACAGACCATGATCCCACTTTCACCAACAATTTTTGGCAAGAATTGTTTAGGCTCTAGGGCACACAATTATATCTTAGCACTTCCTATCACCCCCGGATTGATGGTCAAATTGAGGCTGTCAACAAGCGTTTGGAAGCATATTTGAGGTTCTTTACTTTCAAATGACATCCCCAATGGGTTTAGTGGTTACCCCTCGCAGAATGGTGGTACAATACAACTTATCATGTTGCCACTCGCATGACCCCATTCGAGGCTATCTATGGCCAAAATCCCCCATCAATACTATCTTACTTACTAGGAATCTCCAAGGTACGGAAGGTCGACAAAACCCTCACAACTTGCATTGATATTCTCCTCACTCTCAAAGATAATGTAATAATGGCTCATAATCATATGAAGCCATAGGCTAATCAACATGACTGCAATATCCTAGTTTGAACCTCTTGAATATTGTAAGTATTTTATTTCTGCAGCTACTAAAAAAGTGACCAAGGTCGACGGAGCAAGAGAACCTAAAGGGGTTATGATACCACAAGGGGGGAAAGGTAAGGGGGTCTAAGGGGGGTTTGTGCCTAAAAATATCTTCCTTATGCTACCTTGAACATTCACTCATTTAAAATATGAGTTTGCAAAGTTAAAAGAGTTTAAGAGGAGTGGAAAAAACAAATTCCTCAATCTAAGCCATAATTTCTTATCAAGTTATCTCCCTTACATTATTGGCAATAGGAAGAGTTGAATTAGGACCCGCTTGCCATGTTTCAGTCATTCAACAAGAAGGGAAATTCGAATGGGAAAGGGGAGATAATTTTTGGAAGAGGGAAAAAGAGGAAAAATGGGAGTTTTGCTAAGAAAATAAGCCTATTATAGCATGAGATAGAACAACCATGAAATGAAGCCATGAGAGCTCTAGGAAAAGCCAAGAACCAAGATAATTTCTATTGGACTTGAGGGACATAAGTCTGGATCTTTCCATGCACACACTGAATAGCACTGAAGGGAGGATACTTATGAGGGACTGGTTAGAAGATAAGGAAGACCTCTCCATGTTGTGTGGGGCATGTAATTTAGGTGCCAAGCATTGCTCTGTCTTGAAAAACACAGCAGTGAAATATCGATTGAGTAATCTTCTTTCTCTGTGAATTAAGAAACTAGCATGAGTATTATGCATTTCTTTTTCACCATGTTGGTATCATATCCCAACTAGGGGGTGGTGTCCACAGTGGGATACCTACGGTTGGGTGGAAACCACTCGCTCTATTGGTTCCTTGGTTTGCAAATTCTCAAACAGTTAAGTTTTGTGACTCTTTCTGATAATTCCTTATGTAGTTTTATTTATGAAATTTGTATGGTTGTATAAAATCTGTATGGTTTATGGTTTAATCATGAAGGTTGCATTTGTAATCCGTCACATAGTCTATGTTGTGTGTGCTAAATTTATTTCTATAGATTGCCATGGGTGACCCCTCATTTTTATATGACATTGAATTATTCCCCTTCCATATCCTTTTCCTCTACCATTGATTCCTGAGATAGCTTCGAGCTTGTTCATAGTATTTTGGTTTCTTCTATTTTTGAAAAAAAAATGAAAGCTCAGGCCTGCATCGTGTCATAGATTTAACACCCTTTTAGGTGTGGATTACCTTGACCAAGATCGATCATCTCACATAAAATATATGTTCATTATTCTCCTTACAAAATCACTAGTTCGAGATTGGCCCTACTCTTGACATCAAGTGGATGCCCATGCCATAATGTATCAGCGCACTTTATCGAGCTTTGTAATGAGCAATGATCAAATTCTTCAACCTATTACCATTTCTATTCAGGTGATAAGTGGTACCACCATAATCATTTGCTCACAAGGTTGATTTCAATCTTGAAGGTTTGGTTCAGAAATAAAATCATTGTATCTTCATTAATGAAATCATAAGAAACCAACACTAATTGGTCACTTTGTTCTAGAACAAGGACATAGGAATTGTTAATCGGGTTCTTTCTTCAATTGGATTTGCATGAATTTTTTGCCCATTGGAAATTCATACTCATAGTTCTTGATGGAAGGAAGGAGATTTGATCCAGTTCCGTTGTGAAGCATAACATCTAAAATGTAGTCATTGTACAGAAGGTTGGGTTGTTGTACAAAATCTTAGTTTATATGAGTTCTAGTTTGAACATAGAAATGAGTGGATGGTTATTCCACAATGGAAGTTCAAGAAACATTTGACAAAATAAGGGAGCAAGCAAAAGCTTATTTAGAAATGAGAGGGGAGATTACAAGTGGAAAACTTCTCTTGTTTGCTTGCAATCTTGTTTGAATGAACATTGTTGGAGTACATCTTGAATGCTTGCCTGAATGTTGAATTTTTGAGCATTTAGATTCTTGATTGCCTTTAATGTTTACCTAAGCAAGAGATTGTGTAAAGGATTCTTTCTTGAGCAATTGTGAAGGGTTTTAATTGCTTAAATAAGACATTTCCAAGAAAAATTCAATATTGAATCTTGCTTGAGCAATCTTAGTGCTTGCTTGAGCAATCTTAGTCAAAAGAAGAGTGAATTATGGATACTTTTCTAAACTTGTTTTGAATGATTGCATGCTTTCTTGAATGGTTGAATGAATAAAGCATTTAAATCTCTTGCTTGAAAGAGTGCATGCTTGAATTAGCTTTAAAAACATTTTTTGCTAGAAGAATTCTTCTTTGAGAGAAGGTGAGAAGGTTGTGGATTATTTTCATTGTGGGGATGATGTATCAAATGGAGTGGATTCCATGCATTGAGTGAGTTGCATACTTAAGCTTGCATGGAAATTTTTCATTTTGTTTAATGCAAAGAATAATATTGATATCTTTACATGTTTGAACTCTTGAAGAGTTGAAAAGGCCCTTTAAAACACTTGCGATATTTTATCACCGGAGGAAGTAGGAAGAAAGAATGTCTTTAACAATTTGATTACATCAAGAGAAAGCAAGTTAAAGTCACCAGGGAAGAAGTCATGTTTCAAATAAGGAATTAAAGTTTTTCTTTGAAACCTAATTACATGCTTTGCATAACAAGAGCCACCAACTAAACCTTTTCATTTCTCTTTAGTTAAAAGTATGCATTACAATAGAAAACCATATTACAAAGTTTTCATTGCCTCGAAGAATTAGGAGAATATTGAGTCAAAGTGTTGAAGACTTTTTATTTTAAGGAGTGAATTTATTCATGCATATAGTATTTTTCTCATGTATTTTCTTGAGAAACATTGGATGTTTTGAAAAATTTAAAGAGCCTTATGATTTCTTGTTTTTTCTTGCCAATTCAATGGATACCTTAAAGTTGCAATAATAAATTTACGAGGTTTCCTTTGCATGAGATGAGGTATCTAATGAAGTAAATGTAGTAGCATAAATAATATTTTAGCTAAAGTATAAATTATAATCATTATAATTTTAGAGTGGGTACTTAACAATTACTATGAATTCCATTTTGAAGAAGGGGATCAAATGTTCCTTCATCTGCAGCCTTATAAGAAGACCTCCCTCAAAGACAATCACGATCAGAAGCTTGCTCCAAAGTTTTATGGCCCCTATAAAATCCTCAAATGTATTGGGCTAGTGGCTTACAAATTGGAACTTTCGAGTCACTCTAAAATTCATCCCATCTCTCTTGTCTCGTGCCTAAAGAAAGTGGTTGGATCTAATTGCTATGTTCAAACTAGCCTTCCTAAATTGGATGAAGAAGGTTCCATTTGGTTGCAGCTTAAGGTCATCCTTGACAAAAGAGAGCATCATCTTTGCCAATGCACTATCCAGGAAGTCCTAATACAATGGAAAGATACACAGCCAAAGGATGCCACATGGGAACCAACAATGATTCTTCAACAATTCCCTCATTTCCAACCTTGCGAACAATATTTTTTTTTTAAGGGGGGGGTGTATTTTAGGGTCCTAACCTCCTTAACCAACTAAGTATATAGATACGATAATATGTATTTTTATGTATGGAGGCCATCACTAGTAAATAAGGGCCATGTAGTAGTGTGAAAACAATAAATGCAAGAACGCTTACTAGAAGGTTTTTCCTACTAGGAAGCTCCTTCTCTAGAATGTTCCTAGAAGGTAGAAAGTACTATATAAAGATGTAGAAACAATGTAAAAGATGGTTTGTGAAGTTATTTTTGATCAAGCTCTACTCAATTGGAGGTTTCTCCATTGAAGAGACAAGTGAATATTGCTTCCATGAATAAAGGTATAACATTTTGGTGCTATTATGGTTCTTTATTTGTCTATTGTGGTTGTCATTTATACTTTATGCAGAAAATCTAGGTAATATATGTTATGTTTGCTTTGTATATTTACATTTGCTAATAAAGAACACCACAAGTTGGGTGGTTGACTAAATCAAACATAGATATGGGGCATATGATCATTACCCGCATGGTGAAGAGAATGCAATAAACATAGGGATCAAGTGCAATAACTTTCTAATAATCTCTCTATGTTTTATGTTCTTAATGTTCGGTTACTAGACATATGACACTCTCATGTGTTCTCATTTTTCCATGTGCCTTTGTTCCCATCTATGTGGGCATATGGACATCATTTTTTCCCTAAGGATGCCAATGATGGACATGTCACACTTGATTGTGGAGTGGAGGTCGAGCTCGACCAATCTAGTTGTGCTAGCCACTGTGATCATAACCTAATAGAGGGAAAGTTAGGTTACTCTAGAAAGATACAAGAGATCATGCAAGTGGAGTTCTCTTTTTCCCAATGAGTTATTTTATGTGCAAGTGGTGTGATACCTTTGATTGGAATAATGTTAAGGAAGATTGTGATAACATGCTAATATATATTAGCACCAAAATAATGTGGAAAGAAAATAAGGAGCTACATGTTTTCCCTAAACATTGCAACCCAAATTATTATAGAGAATAAAAAAATAATTCAAGGTGATTTCATAAAGATGTTTAACAAGTATATTTAGGTAATATTAGTTAACACGAAATTTCAATAATTCTAAAAAGTTAATAAAATATCAAAATCATTTTTTCTTCATTTTATGATGTTGGATATGAAAAGTTAACAACCATTTATAGCCACTCACATTAAAAAATTAAATTGTTTTGGAATTTTAAGATCTTTATTGAATTATGGGTAATTTTTGAAGTGTAAGATTTGCATATCACATCTTTTTCTAAGATTAATATGAACAATTAGTGTTGTTAACAATTGATATACACAATTATTGTTGCCTGAGAGCCTCCCACTGCCTGAGAGCTGAGCGCATCCTTGAGCCTGCCCTCAGGGCTCCCCCTCTGGTGCGCTGCACACCAGCCCCTCTCAGTCGTTCTAAGCCCAAACACCCAAGGGGCCACTCTTGTGGTGCATTATTCCCATAGAGTCACTTCCCCCCTGAAGCCAGATGTGCCCTATTGGAGGCGGGGAGCAGCTGCCTCCCCTCTCGCCCTCCGACAATGAAGCAGCCTTCAAAAGTTTGTTACTCACCCAAGGAAAGAAGAAAGAAGGAGGAGTTGTACCAAAGTTCATTAAAAAACTAGATGAAGTCCCAGGAATCGATTTACCCCCAGCCCAACCCATGAGTGTGGTCGTTTCTCTTGCAGATTGGGCACTTGTCGGACAATTCACAGGGCTCTGGCCATCTCCACGAACAATAGAGAACTGGATTCAAAAAAACTGGAGGCCATTGATATCAAACAATGTTACCATCCATGCAGTCGAAAGAGGCTTCTTCCTGTTCGAATTCATTTCTAAAGAAGATTGGGATCTGATCTTTAGAAGTGGGCCTTATTTCATGGGACCACTGGGGATCTACTTAAATCACTGGACACCTGAATTTGACCCCGAAGTGGACGTGCCAAAGACGGTATCGGTCTAGGTACGCCTACCCAACCTGCCAATCCATTGTTGGAACACCTCCTCTCTGTAAACTATAGGCAACAAACTGGGAAGATTCATAAACAAAGCAGGTTCAAAAGGTTAATACTCGTGTGCCCAGATCTACGTAGAAGTTGATTTGGAAGCGGGTCTTCCTGAAGAAATCAAGCTAACTGTCGGAGAATGGAATCACTACCAAAAACTGGACTATGAGTAGTTGTCGTTCAAGTGTCGTAGCTGCCATGAATACAGACATTTCCAAAAGTAATGCCCAAAAACCCAGACCATGCAAAAAGAGAAAGAATTAGAAGAACGATGGTAGCAAGTGAAGAGACCCAAGGTAAACCCCAACCCTAACTCCAAAAAGGCAAAGGAAAACCAAAGAGGACAAAGGATATGGAAAACAATTTTGCAATACTTGGGAATCAAGAGGTGGAACCAGTAAGCAAAGAAAATATTGCAGAAAAGCAAGACAATTCAGATGCAGCAAGTCAGGAAAATAAAAAAAAACTACTCTGCAGCTAGAACCAGGAGAAATCCCTGAATCCCAAATATCAGAGATAGAGGAAGAAACATCGGAAGAAGCTGAGGGGGAGGCTGATATTGGTTTAACTCATAACCCCTAGAAACTAGCTACCAGAGGAAGGAAAATGGAAAAGGAAAGAAGAGAAAGGGAGACATACAAAGAAAAACTTCAAGGATCACAGCCAACACTGAAAACAATGTTAAATCCAAGAAATACAAGGAACCGAGGGAAACCTTCTCATAGGACGCCCTCCAACCCAAAAAGCAAGTAATGAAGATAATCTCCTGGAACTGTAGGGGTCTAGGAAGCCAAAGCAAAAAAGAAGCAATGAAAGACCTAATCCGAATCTCAAATCCAAATCTACTACTAGTCCAGAAGACTAAACTGGAGGAATCTGAATTTCTCCAAACCAGTGCAAGGCTGTGGAAAAAAGGAGCAGGGGTAGCGGTCAGTGCTAGAGGAGCCTCAGGAGGTATTGGCTCCCTATGGAACTCCTCAACACTCGAAATATTGAAGACAGATCATTACACTCACTGGATCCTCACCAACCTTCTCCACAATGAGTCAGGCATCTAGGTAAGCATTTTTAATCTTTATGTCCCTGTACTCCTTGAGGAAAAAAAAGACTGTTGGAATAAATTAAGAGAGTTTCTTAACATGCATCAAATTGAGAATATAATTATTGTTGGGGATCTCAATGTCACTTTATCCCAAGGGGAAAAAAGGGGGGGAACCATTGTTAGAGATCCCATCCGTGAATGGGTTGAGGACATCATAATTGATTGGGAACTGGAAGATATAAAGTTGTCTAGAGGCAAATACACTTGGTCCAATAAAAGAAATGCCCCAGGGCATATAGTAGCAAGGTTGGATAGATTCTTGGTCCAAAGCTCATTCCTCCTTTTAGGCCTCAATGTTGAGTCAAAGATACTCCCTTTCAGTGCCTCTGGCCATAAGCCAATAAGTCTAGAAATCATCAAAGAATCCCCCCTGGGCCCGATTCCTTTTAGATTCAGCCCATCCTAGATCCATCATGAGGAGTTCTTTGAGCTGGTCACCGGAGTTTGGAAGGATCCAGTTACAGGTTCACCCTTATTTGTGTGGGAAGAAAAGCTCTGAAGGTTGAAGAGGGCTCTCAAAATATGGGCCAAATCTTTGAAATCCCCATCGACCCAAAGAGTGGAAGCTCAACAACACCTGGAAGTGCACCAACTAAAAATGGAAGAAAGAAATATCAGCCCACACATGCTGGAAACATAAAAAGAACTCCATAGAAAGCTCCATACATCCTGTAGGGAGGAAGAAGAATATTGGCAACAAAAATCTCGAAGTCTTTGGCTAAAAGCTAGAGACAAAAATACAAGCTTCTTTCATAAGCAAGCAAAGGCCAGAAAAAATTACAACTCTGTCAAGGAAATTCAATTTCAGAATCAGACTGCCAATGATTTCGAAGGAATCAAGTAAGTTGCCCATCTCCACTTCAAAGGGATTTACACTGAGGACACCTCCACAGAAGTCCATCAACAAGTTCTCAATTTAATCCCTTCAGTTGTCAAACCAAGATCCAATCAACAGCTTACTACTCCGATCACATTGAAAGAAGTGAAAGCAACCTTGGATAGTCTGGCCCCTGATAAAGCTCCAAGGCCTGACGGATTTACAGTTTGATTCCTTCAAGTTTTCTGGCCAATCATAAAGCAGGATCTGCATAAAATGGTGTTAAAATCACAAAAATGCCACAAGATTGGGGGAAGCACTAATTCTGGATTCTTAGCTTTAATTCCTAAAGAAAAAGGAGCATCTTCCTTTGACAAATTCTGTCTGATTTCCTTGTGCAATACTGGCTACAAAATAATCACAAAAGTAATCGCCAATCGACTCAAGGGTATGCTTCCAACAATCATTCCAGAGAATCAAGGAGGCTTCATCAAAGGAAGGCACATATCTGACAATATAATTATGGTTTAAGAAGTGATCCACTCAAGCATGCAACGAGGCAAAAAAGGTATGATTGTGAAACTAGATATAGCAAATGCTTTTGACAGAGTAAGGCATGTTTCTTTGTTTCAGGTAATGCAAAATTATGGCTTCAATGCTTCTTTCATCCAATGGATTAAGGCTTGTATCAGGACTCCTTGGATTTCTTCATTAGTCAATGGTCGAGCAACAGAATTCTTTCAGGCATCTAGGGGGATCAGGCAGGGATGCCCGTTGTCCCCCCTGCTCTATGCCATTCAAGCCTCAACGCTAAGCTTTCAATTAGAACACTGATGCTCCCAACAGGAATTAATGGGCATAAAAATTGCAAGAGGGGTCAAAGATATAAACCATGCTCAATTTGTCGACGATACACTACTCTTGGGAGGGGCTAGTACCATCATAGATCACAAATTCAAGCAGCAGCTAGACCTGTACTAGGAAGCTTCGAGGAGCCAAATAAATTACACGAAGAGTAAAATATTTGGGTGGAACTGTAAGCCAAGGGAAATGGTGGAAATATCTAGAATCCTGGAGATGGAAGGGGAAACCCAATGGGAGTCATTCAAACACTTAGGAGTCCCCATCTTCAAATGCAAGCCCAAATCTTCTCATTGGTCTCTTTTTGTTGACAAAATAAAAACTAGAATTCAAGCGTGGGGAGCCTCCTGGTTAAACTTGGCAGGGAAGTTAGTTCTCCTTAAATCGATGCTGGTCAATATTCCAATATATCAAAGCTCTATTATGTTAGCTCCATCTGGATGCATAAGCCAAATCGAGTCACTTATAAGGAGATTTCTCTAGAAAGGTGGCCATCAGAATGAAAACAAATTTCCTCTAGTCAGTTGGGGGAAAGTAATAAAGCCTTACACAGAAGGCGGTCTTCAGATAAGAGATCCGAGAGCCCAAAATTTGGCACTAGGGGCCAAACTTCTCTAGAGCCTAGTCTCTGGCAAACTCACCTGGAGCAAGAACGCCTCGTGGAAGAAATATTACGTAGGCACTAGAAGGAAGTGTCTCAACACAACCCCAAAAGTCTCAAAGAGATCACCAATATTCACGATCTGTCAAAAAGCCTCCAGGTACTTCAGTCCCCACCTAACCTGGATACCGGGAAATGGAGAAAACATTATGATATGGGAGGACTCGATCCTAGGAGAGCCTCCTTCAGATTCCATCCTGGGCACCAACAATTTAAAGAATTTCCTTCACGCCCAACAGTTAAACACAATTTGGGACATTTCAAAGTGGAATTCAGATGTATACAAAAGCTAGAAAGATTGGAATCTGCTGAGAAGTCCAAGCCACCTGCACAATGAAGAAAGTCGATTACTCACGCTACTCCAGGGGAAATCGCTGATCGATGCAAATAAGAAAGACCAAACGGGATGGGGACAACAATCCGGCTCTTACACAGTTTTAGAGGGTTACAAGCTCGCCAAAGCAACTCTAAACGTGCCCCCCAATCCGGCCTTGTGGAAAGAAGTCTGGAAATACAAATCCATCCTGAAAATTGACATGTTCATATGGACACTAGCGCACAACGCCATTCTCAGTGGAGATAATCTCAAAAGAAAGGGATGGGAAGGCCCCATGCATTGTCCCTTCTGCATCTCAAATGAGGAAACTGTGGCACACATATTGTTGAACTGCTCATTCGCTCGGGAAGTTTGGTATCTAGTGTTAGCTCCTTGGACAACTCAAGTCACTCTCAAGGATAAGATACCCAACCTTCTTCTAAACTGACATGCTTTAGGTCCCTTCTCCCTCACGAAGAAAGACCAACTAAAAAGTTGTTGGGGGTACCTTCCCAAGTTTATTTTCTATAAAATTTGGTTAGAATGCAATGCCCAAGTCTTCCAAGGGAAAGCTGCTAGAGAGGGCCAAGTGAGCGTAAAAGCCAAAGAAATGATCGTGGACTTTCTGTCATCCATCAACTTGCCAACAAATAAAGATAAGTTAACTCCCAACGAGGAAGAATGGTTGTCAAGCCTTATCCCAAGTGCTTTGAAAGTGTCAATTTCTCCTCAACCCTCTACTTTCGAGTGGGAAATCAGGTTGGACCCTTAAAGCTTCATAGATTGGCGCAAATCCGTTCAAAGGCATAGTCTTTTCTTTGACGGAGCTTCTAAAGGAAACCTCGATGAGGCTGGCGGGGGAGAGGTGATTATTGATCCTGAGGAAATAAAGGTGCTATTGAATTCCTAGGGAATCGACAAAGACACAAACAACATAGTTGAAGCTTTAGCCCTCTGGCAAGGATTATCTCAAGCCCAAATCATGAACATCACGGTCCTCAATGTCTTTGGAGACTCTTGTATCATCATTCAAGCCCTCTCTTGTAAGAACCTTACCAAACATATGAGGTTTAGGCAAATCCTTCATAAAATTAAACTCCTTATGTCCACTTTCCATTCTATCCAACTATTCCCCGTTCTGCGGGAATTAAATGGCAAAGTAGATAAAGAAGCTAACAAAGTAGTACTGCTCAACAAAGGAGTTCTATTACTAGACAAAATCAAGGGATCAGATAAATTACCTTAAACTAGTGATCGAGAGCCAACCCCGAACTCTTAGTTGAGACTACCCAATGAAGACTGAATGTAATTGTGCCAACAGTTTTCTGTTGTTTTCTTGATATATCTCATACCCATTCTTGTTAATATATATATATATATATATATATATATATATAAACAATTAGTGTTGTCATGGTCACTTGTATTTTGTAATCTTTTTTATATTTAGTATAAAAACATAGAATTGTTTTCATGATTTAATAGAAGCATTAATAAAATTCCACAGGAATGCCACAGAGATCTAATGATGTAATTTTGTTTATATATATAAAAAAATACTTGTTTTTATTTTCCTTGGAAAAAAAAGCATTAGTAAAAAACATTGTTTAAAAAAAAATAACCAAATCTGATTTAGAATTGTTTTTATGAGTTAATATACAATATGCTATATAAAATTGGAGGAATATTTGTTTTTTTAGATTTAACTATCATAATTTTAATTTTTGTCAATTTTAATAAAAAGTCTTTGTAAACAAATTTAAGAATAAATTTAATAAAAAAATTGATCTAGAAAATACCTTCCTCAACAACAAAGAATTCGCCTTTAAAAAGAGTTCAACATTATATGGTATTAAATGATTATAAGTTTTTGTAATGACAATCCAAATTAAATGATTTTGTATAACTAGAGTTTAACATTATATGGCATCTTTTACAAGTGTAATATTTCATTAAATGCTTGCTATATCTCAAATTTAGTTTAAAAACGGAGAAATCATTAATAATGGTAGTCATTAACATACTCCTAATACATTTTATAAATAAAACAACATCAATGGTCCATCAAATCATATGCACCAATAATTACAAAATGTGCAATATAAAATAAACAATAACAATATCAAAAAAATTCAACCAACCATATATATGATATGAAAAGACATAATATACATGAACGATAACATCAAAATCAATATATATGTCAAATATACATCTCAAGTATATGTGCCAACAATCATTAAATATGTCAATTATTGCTAGGTTTGCCACTAAAGCCAAAGGTATCAATGCATCTGCTACATACGAATGTAGTTGCACATTGATATAGATCTCAAAGATGTAAATGTGCATATTAGATAATGTCTATAGGATTAGTAGCTAGATCAATAGGTGGATCAGTGGGTGTAATAGTTGGTGCAATAGATGGAGCAATAGGCACAATAGCTAGTGCAACAGGTGGATGGGAGGGTGCATCAATGGGTGGATGCATGGGTTTGTCGGTGTGGGGTGTAGTAGAAGCAACTTATAGTGCAAGTAGAGGAGTGGTGTCCTCAAATGTCTTGTCATTTGGAGATGTAGAAGACAAGAAGATGGATGAGTAGGTCACGTAGCCCATTTCTCCTCAACCCTCACCCTCTTGACTAGGACCAAGATACCAACAATATGGCACATCGATAATGTCATATCTCAAAGAAGCCTTGCATATATCCTTGCAAACTCAGGATCCTGTGAGATCACTCAAGATCGAACGGGCTAGACTCCAAAGCCAATCATAAAAGTATGTAAGTGATATGTCATTGTGCTACAAAATTAGAGCTCTAGTCTCTAGTGCATGCCAAGTTTGTGCTCTTGGGATAGCTCATTAGCCTTAGTTATATTTGCATTAGGTAGGAGAGGAGGCCCCTTGCAAGCATACGAGCCAATATTTTCAAAATAGTAGAGAATAATTAGAAATTTAATCAACAACATATGCATTGAATATGACAAAAAATTATTTAACTAGAATAATTAAAACATCAAAATAATATTACCTCTTCAGTCTGGTGGCTTAACTAGAGAAAATAGGATGTTTTGACACCCCCACTAAACCATCCTTGCATGTGGATAGTGTACAATGTTAAGGACATGATCATCCTCACTACCTAACATAGTAATAACATTTGCACTCACTGCCCTACACAAGAACTCCGACTAACCCCTCTTGGGCAACATCTGCCCCCACATGTATATATGTACATTACTCATCTGTCAAGGAGGGCGGTAGTCAAATGATGACCTAGTAACTGGAAACCTCTCATAAAATAAACAAAATATCTTTGAAGAAAAGGGAAGAGATGTCTCCCCCCGAACATGCTATGACATTGATCTAAATCAATACAAAAATGTCATAGATCCCCTAATTAGTCAGGGCCAATGAATAATACTATCTACATAATACATCATAGGGAAACTAATGCACTACCCATTACTTGAGCTATGGTGTGCTAGTGTTGTAATGAAAAGGAACAAACACCTAACCTACTTAGCTCCAAAAGAATGTAGCCTTAGTTCCCCCCCAATAACGTGGTAGTCACTGGGGTCAATAATGTCGACATTGACATATCTTTTCCCATATGCTAACAAACTCTCTCTTGCAACACCAGGTGGCAGATTGGGAAAATGGGGAAAATCTCCCCCCCGCTCCTAGATGGCATGATGATGAAGTAAATGTCCTCCTTTGTAGGTTGTTACCACATATGGAGACCATCCATTAAGGCCTATCTTCCATGATCCTAGCAATGGATCAACTAGGACAATAATTATGTATTCCCCTTTAGGGAGTTAGCCTCCTCATAATACTTGATGAAAACGAAATCTAGGGGTCCTTTGTTTCCAATTTCCAATGATCCTGATCTAGGGACCTGTGGCTTATGGGCCCACATAATGGATTGTAACAACGTCCATATCATCGTAGCAACGTTGTAATACCCATGTTTCCCCCAGTTTGTAAATATAACTATAACTTGTCAAAACACCGTGGCAGACTAAATATGTGTGAATGTTGGATTTGATGAACCTTTTGTTATAAAAGGTGGTGTATGTATTTTACATTATTAATTGAAAATGGATAGTGTTGCATAACTGCTGAAAGGGGGGTTTGCCAAGATAGACCATGAAGCTATGAGAGAGATGGGGAGGGGAACCAATAATGGTTGAGATGACCCCCACCAAACTAGTACCTCATTGGATTTAATTGCTCAGACCCAAAACAATCCTCTGACCCAAAAACGAATTACCAGTCAAGCTGGTAGTTGGAAAAGTCCTCCTTAAGAGTTAATGAGGAGATGGGGCAGAGTAACCATCTGCAAGGGCTTCCAGACCTGACCACGAGCAGGGGATTCAGACCCACACAACCTTGCCGAGGAAGGTAAGAAAAGAGGTAATTTCGGGGGTAGAGGCAGATTTGGAAGGAATCATAGTCGAGAGAAAAACCTCCAGAAGAGAAAAAAGCGCTTGCATCTCTCTGGTTCGAGGGAAAACTGAGAAACAAGATTTTTCTGGGTAAAAGAATCCGTTGGCAGCGTTTTCAATCCAAGCTGATAAACGGGGCTGACGGGTGACTGTGGAAGTACTCGTCCAAACCCCTTGCTTGGTACAGAGAAAATTGGTTGTCAAGTTCATGTGGGAGGAGGATAGTAACCTCCATCCCTGACTGTCGCTGAACAAGAAGAAATAGTCTCTCTCAGATCATATTGGTCTAGCTAGGGGGTGGCCGACGATCAATGATTTAGGAGTGGTTGTGCCTACGATTGGGCAGAAACATGCACTCCTTTCAGCAGTTACTTCACAATTTTTGGTTTCTGATAAGTATTTTCATACTTTGTGTATTGAAATGGAAATGATAATTGAATATATATATATATATATATATATATATATATATATATATATATATATATATATATATATATATATATATATATATATATATATATATATATATATAGATATATAGATGACTGGGTTCTGTGTTGAATGATTAAGGTAGAAATGTGTATTGTCTCTCTATGAACCCATGCTTTTGAATGGTCTTCTATTTGCCTCAACTTAGCAGCTAGAGAGTTATGGGACGTGAGTTTGCAAGAGAGAGTTGGGGTAGGGTTAACTGGAATGCTTAAGTCATGCCGACCTCTCGAATCTACCTTCGTGGGAATACCAAGTTCAAACTATGTGGAAGGAGGGCGCCTCCTTTAGACCCTTCACTTGTGTGGCCGAGGGCTCATGCCCATGTCCTTCACTAATTCATGGCTAAGAGATTAGTGTGTATCCCACGAGAATTTTTAGAGGACCCATATGACCAAGGTCTGGGAACCCTGCGTTAGGCCTGAAAGGAGCTAAGCCCTTATGGCTTCGGAACTCTGGGAGTTCAGAACTTCAGAGTGTTACGACCTTACCATTTTCCAACCGGTCGAAGGCAACTTGTTGTTACAGTTATCCATGAGGCTGACTGACATCCGACAGTTTCCCTAACTATGGTAGATAGACCTGTCCCACCGTTAAACCCTAACCCATTTACCAATCGCGAAGTAGCACGAGTCGCAGATCCAGGGGTATTTGGGACTCCCCCTAGCCGTTGGATCTACGTTGAGGCGAGTCCACATTGACTACTTCATGAGAACTGAGATGTTATAGCACCAAATTCCCTGAACATTGGAGCTACAAATTGATGAAAGTCGTGGATCTAGGGAGTTCATTGAGAACCCATGTTACCTGTCCGATCAAACAATGGAGGGACTCACGTACAATTCTTCAGTGAAGTCCTACTTCGGGAAGGCGGAGCTGCTATAACGCCGAAACCCCCGAAGGTCAGAGTTGCGAAGTAACAAGAACCATATATCTAGGGACCCTTCGGGATATCCCCTGGCCGTTGGATCCATGCCAAGGTCAGCTTGACATTGACCACTCTAGGAGCAAGGAGGAAGTCACATAAAAGATCCCTCGAATTTCGAAGTTACGAAGTGACGGAGGTCGTAGATCAATGGGTCTACAAGGACACATCTTGACCATAAGATCTAAGGGTGTTAGAAGGCTAATAGTCTAGAGTGATGTGGCACATTGATGTCACCTAGGGTGACATGGACCCATGATTGATGTGCCATGTGTCACCTGGATTTGCATGTTTTGTAGACCCTGCGTGGCCATTAGAACGTGAGACATGTCACCCACTATAGGGGCCACGTGTCATCTCTGCCTAGTCGTGTGTCACCCTTAGCACATACTTTCTTGGTCCATTTGGTGGGTGGAGTACTTGAGACCCACCATTCCTTGCCTCCGCGTCTAGTACCTCCCCACGTGCGAGGGTGGACCCTTCAAGAGTCTGGGACTTTGGGACTCCGGATGTTTGGGATGTAGTGTCGTGGATAAGTTGAAAGGCCCAAAGGCTGGAGCCACATGGCAATATTTCAGGCTCCTTCGGGAGTTCAGGACTCTCGAGGAGCATGCAGGAAGGAAAAAGGGGCATCTAGCACCGAAGCGTTGAACGCAGAACTCTCCTCTAGCATGTGTGTTAAATAAGGACCAATACCCACTATTGGATTGGGTGGTGGATGGACTTTCCCCGTGGATGTAGGAACTTGGGGGATGGTACGAATGAGGTGGACCCACATGGTTGCCACGTGGCCCATGACTGATAACGCCCGAAGAACTTCGGGAGGCCTTAACTTGCAATCCAGAGCTCGGTTTTTTAGTCTGGTGGTAGTCGTTAGGAAGAACGGATGAGTAGAAGAGGATGGAGACCCCCAAGAGATGATTTGAGACGGTTAAAGTCAGTGAAATTTTGATGCCCCATCTCTAGAAAGGGTACTTAGGTGTTGGGTGTGTAACAAATTGGTATCAAAGTCGGCAACAACACTTGGCCTGCTTGGGCTCATGAACAAGTCACTTAAAAATCTTATTAGATAACTTTAAAGGGTAACACCCTATCTTACCCTTACATAAGAAGCTTATTTAAACCTCTATTGAAGAGAGGAACACAACTTTCTGATGTTGTTATATGTTTTGCAAAATCTAAATTGTTTGTTGTTCATAAACTAGTGGATCATTAACTAGTGATTTTTTTTTATCAACACTCAAGTAGTCAGTGGACCACATGAAAATTGCAACATAAAGGACGATGACACACCATGAATTAGGGGAAAGCTCCCACAATAGAGAAGAAGAATCAAATGAAAGGAGGGCGGTGGAAACCTCTCCAGATTTGGTTGAAACTGTAAGAAGCCTCATGGAAGACAATGAAAGGTTGATAAAAGAGAAGGAAAATCAAACTGAAATCAACGCAGTCTTACTGCAAAGCTTATCAGATATTCAAAGGCAATTGCGACATGGACCAACAACCAATCATGTGGACAAACATCATACTAAGAAAACTCAAAGTCCACATGAGATACAAAAGCATGGTCCTGAAAGTGGCCACACAAGGAGAAGCACCTCAAAGAAGGCCCAACATGGAGTCAAGAGACACTCATTGAAAGAATCCTCGGGTGAGGAAACTGACAACTCCAAGGGATCTTCTAGTAACAAAACTAGTTCACATTCCCAGAGAAGAAGAAAGAAGAGGAAACATTCGAAGAGCCATGACCCTAAAGAATTCAAGAAAGCAAAACCACCCACCTTCGATGGAGAGATTAAGAAGGGGGAAGAAGCTGAAGTTTGGTTGCTTGGCTTGAAGAAGTACTTCAGAGTCCATGACTCTTCTGAAAACTTAAAGGCTCGAATAACCATTTTCAACCTGAAACGAATGTTAGGGAGAGAGTCAAAAGTGCACAAGAAATAAATGCATTTTTCAAGATTGTAAAATCATACTTAGAACAAGAGCCCACAGGAATGAAGTATGCGGGTTATCAATTAATGAAGGATGGCCCACTAACTTACAAAGGTAGGTTGTATATTCCAAATTGTGACGAATTGAAGAGGTTCATAATGGATTAACTACACAAAAGACCATATACTGGTCATCCTGGTTATCAGAAAATGATCACAACCACTAGGAGACTATTTTATTGGCCTGGACTGAAAAAGGATATAGTTGATTACTTAGCCAAATGTCTAGAATGTCGACAGGTTGAGCAGAATATCAGCATCCAATAGGGATGTTGCAGCCCCTACCAATCCCATAATGGAAATGGGAAACCATCTCCATGGATTTCATCATAGGGTTACCAAAATCAACCAAACAAAATGACGCCATCATGGTAGTTGTAGACAAATTGAGCAAGCTTGCTCACTTCATTCCCATCAAGTCAACTTGCAAGGCAATAGATATTGTCAGTATTTTCATGAAATAAATATTTAGACTGCATGGCATGCCTAAGGAGATCATATCTGATAGAGATACGAAATTCACTTCAAGCTTTTGGAAATCTCTCTTTGTTGGTTTTGAAACCAAATTGCTATTTAGTACAACCTATCACCCTCAAACTGATGGATAGACAGAGAGGGTAAACCAAGTGTTAGAGGACATGTTAAGGATACAAGTAATGCATCAGCCTAAGAAGTGGGAAGACTACCTACCACTGGTAGATTTTGCCTACAACAATGGCTATCAAGAGTCATTGATAGCACTTTTGAGGCCCTCTATGGTAGACAGTGCAAGATTCCAATCAACTGGGATAACCCGGTGGACGGAATTACAATCGAGTCAGATATGCTGAAGGAAATGGAACATCGATTAGTTCAAATAAAACAAAAACTGAAAATAGCTTAGGATAGACAGAAAAGTTATGCAGACAGAAAAAGGACTCCTAGAGAGTTCAAAGCAGGGGATCATGTGTATCTCAGAGTTAGACCCAGGAAAAGCTCCTTGAGAATGGGAGCCTATGCCAAGCTAGCACCTCGGTATTGTGGACCCTTTGAAATATTGGATAGAGTGGGGCTTGTAGCATATATATTATCACTTCCTCCCATAGTGAAGGCACACAATGTTTTCCATGTTTCGTTATTGAAGAAATATGTACATGACTCTAATCATATAATTGATTGGTCTGTGATCCAAGTGGAACTAGAGGGAGAATTTCTGCCAGAACCATAATGCATAATAGACAGGAAGGAAACCCCACTCAGAAACAAAACCATTGCATAGGTCAAGGTGCAGTGGAAACACTTTGGTCCAGATGAAGCTACATGGGAAATGGAGGATGCCATGAAACATGCATACCCATTTTTGTTTACTTATGTACATACAGAGCACATCGACAGATAGAACATCGAGGACTATGTTTCTTTAAGGGGGAAGGGGATTGTAATACCCCTCTTTCCCCCAATTTGTAAATATAACTATAACTTGCCGAAAGATTGTGGAAAACTAAATATGTGTGAATGTTGGATTTGATGAACCTATTGTTATAAAAGGTGATGTATGTATTTTCTGTTATTAATTGAAAATGGATGGTGTTGCATAACTGTTGAAAGGGGGGTTTGCCAAGATAGACCATGATGCTATGAGAGAGATGGGGATGGGAACCATAAATGGTTGAGATGACCTCCACCAAACGAGTACCTCACTATATTTAATTGCTCACACCCAGAATAGTCCTCTGACCCATAAATGATTTACCAGTCAGGCTGGTAGTAGGAAAATTCCTCCTCAAGAGTTAATGAGAAGATGGGGCAGAGTACCTGTTATCGCACAGTTTGTAGGAAAGGTTGGAAATCTTGAGTCAGGGCTTGAAAGCGGCGTAACAGGAGCTTCCCCACCCACTGTCACCTCGATGGGGAGCTCTTTCTATTTAGGAGGGCTAGTCCAAGGGAGACGTCCCTAAGGCAATCTGGGTTAAAGAAAGGCCAAAAGGTAAAGGACCAAGTCAAAGATGTTCCCTTTCCAGATTGTTGCCCAAGAAGAGATAGTCAAGAAGAAGTCTTCCACTGATGATTGCACTTGTTTGTGAGACAAGACAAATACAACGAGAATATATGCTTGCGGTGGGTTAGTACTTCATGAAACAAATGACTATCCTATTATATGTATATGAACAAATGTATATATGCTATTATTGACGAAGTCAATGATGGCCTATCAAAGTCAAAGATTTATATCACTTCACCAATAAATGCATAAAGAGACAAAGAGCATTCCATGTTCAATATTAGACCTTGTATCATATCATTAATGCAAT